>JAVQJF010022523.1:0-25476 GCA_036023855.1 Gadopsis marmoratus | reverse complement strand
TTACTTTTCTTAACTGTTTTTTCTGTTTTCTTTTAAATGTGCTATTTCTATGTTTGCCATTTCTTATACTCTTTCAAGTTTTATTTTTCTTAACTGCATTTCTGTTTTATGGCATTCTAATGTGTTAAGCACTTGGTGCATTTAATATCTTTGTTGTAAAGCACTTTGAACTGCATTTCTTGTATGAAAGGTGCTATATAAATAAAGTTTATTATTATTATTATGCTTTTCAGCTCAGTGATCAACCCGGTTTTCTGCAGCAGCAGGCAACTGCTTGGCACTGTACAGGTAGCATACAGCAGATTATTCCTTTGCTGCAAACAGCGAACACAGTCAGCGACTAGCTAGTGAAGAATGTAGTGCACCTAGAAGCTAAAGGGCTGGATGTTGTTTTCAGGAGATGATGATGAGTCCAAACTACAACCACAATGATTAGGTGGTCGGATGCAGTTCTCCAAATACATGTTCCAAGTCTGCTGGGTGTGTAATTAGGCAGCTACTTGTTAACACGTCTTTAATCTTCCCCCAAGTGGCCTAAAAAGGTCTATTAGTGCAAATTAAAGGGGCATTCCAACGATTGTACATCAATATAAATGGACTAGTCATGGGGAGTACTACCCAGCCTGTGAATATATGTCTTCTGTAACTCTGAAAGGAGCCTTGACAAGTTTGAGAAAATAACCTGAATGATGTAATCAGGGTTATCTCGGCCTGGGCTTGGAAACCAAAAATGTTTTAGTGGAAAGCCTGCATTACAAACTGGGGGCATGGAATCTAACAAATGCGGGCATTTAGAGTGTTAGGGGTATACAGTGTATAGACTAAAGGCGTTTTCACACCTAGAATTTGTTTGCTCTGGTCCAAATCAGTTGATGAGTCTTTTATTGTGTAAACTTCAGTTTCTTTTCACAAAGAGGAAAAATCCAAGGGCAAACCACGTGAGAATGTTCACTCCGCTTATTGGTCAGATGTGTCTCCGGCTGGAGCAAGAAATTAAATACAGAAGAAGGTCCTGCGATTCGGATCAGTGCATATTTCTGTGAGAGAAACACTGCTGATCCCTACTCTGGCAAGCTGCTACCACTAGAAACCGTTTGTGTGCTCTGCCGCATCCCAGAATGCAACGCACACCTGACTACATGAGCTGTTTAGCTCAAAGTACACAAGAAAGTTGGGTCAGCTCGAGATTGGAACACGTTCCTACCACAAACTGCTCCAGAGTCCATATGGAACCATCTAAAGGGGAACAGAAAACTGCCCAAATGAACCGCACTAACCGGGCAAATGCACCAGGGTTCGTTTTGACCGAACCAGACAGGGTAGGTGTGAAAACGCCCTTAACGGCAGGATGGCTTTAGGTACATAGGTTAAATTCTGTTTTTAAATCTGTCTCTTGCAAGTCTCCCAAACTTTATGCAAATGCCATATAGAATTGCTAGTGCTCTTTTCAGTTTAGACAGAGCTAATTTGCCTAGTATATTTTTATGGATACCTAAAGACAGCCTTGGCTTGGAGAAGCTCCTGGCAAAAGTGCAAAAAAGGTGCCTGTGAGTAGGACTATATTTCTGAGGTTCACATTTAAGCTGCCATCACATCTATTAAATACAGTCCATTTGAGTGTGAAACCTTCTTCGGCTAACCAGGCTCCGTCTCTGCCTATTCATTTCCTGTGGAAGAGCTTTTCCAAATTAAGTCTTGGCTGCCCTCTTCTAGCTCTGAAAGACAGTTAATCACATGATGGTAATTAACGAAATAATCATACCACGATAACTGGTAATGATACCCCTTAAATCTTTTACTGTTCTTCTTCTGTACATCAGGTGATCATGATGAAGTGTATAAAGGTTTTCATTAAAAGTCATTTAAAAAACACAGCCAGGAATCCAATCAATGAGTATGTGGCTCACACGCACACACACGCACACACACGCACACACAAAAGACCGTAAGTTGAACACGAGGAGGTGGTGCTGGACAATTGTTTTGCATCCTTTAGAGAACAGACGGTTCAAAGGCCTTCTGAGTTCTTGCTAAATTAGCGCTGAACAGTGTTGAGATGGAAACATTGCAGGCAACAAAGAAAGTGTTTAGCAGGCTTCAGGGCATTTTTATATTCTAATAATTAATGTTCTGTGCTACCGTAAATCAGGAGTGTCGGCAGCTTAATTTAAATCCCGCTCAATTTCTCCCTGACTTAATCTTCATTATTTTCCCATTGCTCGCAACATGTTTACCAGTGATTAAAATGTTCCAGAGCAGGGGGGGTGGGGGTGGGGGGGGGGGGGGCTTTAAGTAATGACTGCTACATAAGGGACTTTCCTCGTGGTATTTTTCAAATGTGGATTTCACACGTTCATAAATTAAATGTGAGGTCTGGCTCGTGTTTATGTGCACGAGGACTAACTGTCAAGCACTCATTCTTTTGGATTATTCATGAGTCTCCATTAGCACACTGGCAATTTGTAATTCAGTGTGATACAGCTGAGAAGTGCGGTGCAAGATTAAGGAGCTGATGGCAACCAACATCAGTCAAATCTTAAATTCTGTAATTCCTCGTGGTTACGGGGAAATAGGGTACAAAATTAGCAGTAGGTGCCCCTGGTCTAGTGTAATTAACAGAATTACTGAAGCAATCAGTTGTCTTTGGAGAGACGGTCATCATTTAGAAATAGTAAAAGGCATGGCAGGCATGAAAAGAAAGAAAATGAGTTGAAATCTATCAGTGGCTTAAGAAGAAGCTCTCTTCAGCAGTAAAGAAAAAAAAAACAAAAAAAAACCAGCATGGTTTGTATGTAGGAAGACAGGACGAGCAGTGTTTTCCTGACAATAGGTTTGTATATAACAAGTATCCTTTACATTAAAACAACCTCACTGGTCTTTCAGCTAAATGACATGTTTTTACTTTCACAAGAAAGCGTGGAAGTAGTAATCATTTTAATGCATTCTAGAATAGCATATGGCACCAGAGTGGCCAGTGAGGACGAAAGAAAGGGGTTGGGAAAAAAAGGTTTTTTGTCTTTACTGGCAGTAGCAAAGTGTATGTAATGGAGGATATAATTATTGCACATTTTGTAATTCCTCTTTTGTATTTCCTTTCCTTTTTTTTAAAAAAAAGAAAAAGAAATGCTTATTATGCTTCCAAGCGTTGATGTGTAAAATGCACTTACAGCCAGTACTAATGGATCAATCAATAAATCCATAATATCAATTGATTATATCAATTATATCAATATATCAATATCAATCAATAATAGTAGTAGTACAGTTCGTAGCAGCTGTTTGAATTGAGAAAGATATGTTTTATATAAATCACAGTTTGAAAACAGAAAAAGCGTTCCAGGGATTGGAGGTCCGTAACAACAGAAAAACTTGGTGGTCTTGCCACACTCAAGGAAAGTGGTTCCCTCCAATTCCTAACATGTTTGTCATATCCTGTGGCTCGTGTTCTGAGTTTCCTCTTTTATTTTGAAGTGTTTCCTATTCCTGTAACCTGTGTCTATTTCCTCCGTTAGTCCCTCGTCTATTCATACCTGCCCTCCTTTTGTTCTTTGTCGGTTCATCGCTTGTGCTTTGTTCGGGCGTTTCTCCTGTTTTGTTTGTGGCTGTTACGCTGCTTGTGTTGGGTGCCTGTCGCGTCCTGCGAGTTTCTTGGACTTACCTGAAGCAACTATTTCTATGTTCCTGTTTTGCCCCCGTGGACGTTCCTCATGTTACTGTCTCCAGACCTGGACTTCCCTGCCCACATACCTGTGCTTGCATTTTCTGTTTGTAAGTTAATTCCCCTGCTAATAAACCATTGAACTGTTCTGTTCCTGTCTGCCTGTGCCATCTGCATTTGGGTCCTTCCCCTGCTGCCTACTCTCCATACCATAACAGTGTTAAGACATTGACAATGAACATACTGTATTGGCTTGCTTTTAATGTGCTAGGACACTAGGTTTTAACCTGCGATGACCCAATAAATGGCATGTAGAAATGTCAAGACCTTGCGTAATTACTGCTTATAGCCAAATGGCTTTTTATACGCACATGGATAGTCATGTGATACATGCTATCAGGCGTGAAGTATGGACAGAGATTATTTTGGAGACAATGGTGAAATGCTCAAAAACACAAGTGTGCCTTAGTAAGGTTGGGTAAAGCAGCGTCATTTACAAAATACTGGCAAAAACAACGTTGCTGAGCCAAACTAATGACACTGACCGAGCCATACTTAAATTGATCATGCAGTTATTTTGCAATGAAAAATGACTGTATGATCAATTTATTTTTCATTGCAACATAGATAGCAAAGTGTATGAAACAAGGATAAGGGATAAGGATAATCTAACCTCCCGGTTTTAGACGTTGTCATTTTCTGAATACCCCGTCTGTTGCATTCTATCAGTAACCTATCCATCATTTTCACTGCAGAAAATATTGCATCTTAATTGTGATCTCTTTCCAACATCGTGGAATGCACATCGTGCGCTCTCGAGGACCTTCTGCACAGTGGTAACAGATCATAGTCTTTGAGGCTTTGAAGGTGACTCGTTTAACTTCTAGTCGAGGCTAATCTGTCTGGATTTTGTCAGACGTTAGAACAGCCTGTATCCTCCGATAAGGGCTAGTCAGGGCAGGAACTGACTCTAGCAGCACGCTTTTGGAGGATTTGGAGGTTGAGCCACTGTGGTTCAGGGAAGGGGTTTCACACATGACAGCGGGTGGAAAAAATAATTCTCAAAATCAACACCGCCTCTATTGCCTTCGACCACGATCCTGTAACAAGAAATTCAGTTGGACAAAACACTGCTAGGATTTTTTTCGGGGCTTCCATTGTGGTCGTATGTTATGGAAGAGACGCAGACTTTCAGTCTGCTGTAATTGCACATTCGAGTTTCAAGTTGTGTCTTTTTAGGGGGAGAACTCGTGTTCTGCTGTTATCAGAAAATTAGAAGCCAAGAACTGCGTGGGAGTCAAAGATAAATCCACAAAGCGCTCCCTGCTTTTCACTAGCATAATGACAATGCCAGATGAATGTAAAACCACCCTGCATCAATAGATTAGACTTAGCAAAGTTGATATAGGGGTCCACACTGGAAGCAAAAAAGCATTCAATAGAAAAGTAAAAAAAAAAAAGATAAAGCCTCTCCGTATTTAGTGTACTTTCTGAATTCGAACTTTTGAATGCGCTGCAAATGATGCCTCTGCCCAATAATAAGGAACTTTGAGAATTATGAGTTCGGGGGCTTCGTAATCTGAACATTCATGTCGGATCAGGGCTAATTACTCTGTCAAAGAGAGAAAAGGGAATCTGATTGTTTAGATGACAATACAGTGTTATTACGCAGCTGTTTGATGGTTCAAAACCTCTTCAGAAGATTTATATGATGGTGGAAAAGGACACGATCTCATGCAAAAGGCTTAATGATGTGAATTTTCCTCACACCATGAAATGAGGGATTCCTTTGGGAGAATACTTTTGATTTGTCGCCACATAAGGCCTCCCTTGTTTGTGTACTGGCACTGTCACACAAATACATGCGCAGACACGCACCGGCCACACCAGATGTCTTACGGTGCCTTGCCAATTGTGAAATCCTCTTAAGTAATCGCCCCTTCAGAGTTCCTAGGAATCCAAAATAGCCCTAACAGCCTACTAATGAGCAGTGCCATCACAGGCAAGCAGCTGGCTCTGACACCTACTGTATCTGCTATGGACTCACTCACACGCACATTCACCCACGTGGCTTAAATAACGCACCCACAAAAACCGAAACATGACGCGAACGCACGCTCTTGTGCACGTGAAAGACATGCACGCATTCACACACATGCTCGCACATGTCTGAAGTTTCCTTCTGTGCGTTACATGTATTCATTTGTTTGAGCGCAGGCTGTCTGCCGTGGCCGACGTGTGTGTGAGAGAGAGAGCGCAGCCTGCAGGGCGTTTGATTCAGCCGAGGTGCCGTCGTCCAGGCACTCGTAGCCCTCCCCAGTAAAATACAGCCAATTTTATTGAAATTAAATAACTCAATGACGGGTTTTGCCAACATATTTTTCTTTAAAGCATGTATTTGCAGATTCATCAATTAACAGAGCATTAGTTTTATTCCATCTTTCACACGCAGGCATGCCATTGACAGGATTCCTTTTTTTAATTTCTCTTTCTCTGTGCCTGAAGTCTGCTCTCTTCCCAGCTCTCTCTCTCTCTCTCAACCTCAGATGATGTAAAGTCTGTCTGGGAGAGCAGAGAAAGTGCATGCATGGAGTGCTAATTCCCGGGTGACAAAGCTCCTCTTCAAATCCATGAACTCATCACTGGGAGAAAGGCAGAAAAGTGGTCGCCATCTCCTTTTCAATTCCCCGTGTAATGAAAAAAATGTACACCTGGAAATGGAGGCTTTCTGCATAAGCAGGGTGAAAAGCAGCTAATGCGAATGAATGAGGTGAGAATGTGTGTTTTGTGTGCGTGTGTGTGTGTGTGTGTGTGTGTGTGTGTGTAAGCACACAAACAGGCACAAACTGGGGTTTCTCATCTTCACTCTGCATTTAAAAAGGAAAGAAGTTCTGGCACATGTAAAGGGCAGACCAAATGGCAGAGGAGTTCATGGTTGGAGCCTGATAAGGCTATAATTATACAGTTAATAAAAGTCCTTCTGCTAACATGATTGAAATTAAAAGTCATGCACATCTCTTTATTTGACGTTTGACATTCAGAAACTACATGCAGCATCTACGATTGTTTGGTGATTATCTCGAGCCAGCAATGCATATGCTTCTTTCCCTATAAGGCATTTTGGATTGATTGCTATACTGAACGCTTAAAGCTTGAGAGGGCTGAATGAAGAAATAGGAGCCATTTTTATAAAAAGGTAGATTTGTAGTTTAAGAGATAGAGATTACAGTATGAATGCTAACCTTATCTCCTACACAATCAGACTTAATATAATATCAATGAGATGTACTTATACTGCATAGAAGTTGAGATGTACAAGGACTGGACCGGTGTTCACAGTCTGCATCCCACATGTTGTCAGGTTTAGGCTACAAAAGACCCAGTTAATGGTGGGAAAAGATGGTCTTGGGCTTCAACTTTTCAATATTTAACTAAAACCATGATCTTTCTGTAACCATAACGAGGAGCTCTAAGCTGCCAAAGCATAATTAAAATGTTAATAATGCTTTAGTTGCCAGGAGCAGAAACCCCATGGGGGAAAAAAAAAGATATATTCACAATTAATTTCATGCAGACAGTGTATATATATATATATGTATCTGCAAACCAGAGCAAATTGTTGATATAGGTTTCCTTTATTTTGTTTATAAAATACATAGTCTATGTAGCAGTACATGTTCCTACAAACTATCTAATGTTTCCTATTTCAAATTAGTTCTATGAATGATTCTTTATTTAGGAGACTGTGTTAAAATTCCACTCAACAGAGGGGTGTGTCCATCTCAGCTCTAGATGTAGATCACTACATTAGTTAGGGCTATCCAAATATGTGAAAAGTATTTTGTCAAGAACATTTCTCTAATTCAAGGTCTGGGCCAACGACATCTCACGATCTTTATCGGCGGATTGAGTCTTGTTTCTATTGTCATGGAGATGGCTTAGCGGTCATTAAAGCTCTGGAAGCAAGGTAGTAAATGGGTCTTGATTATTTTGGCAGATTAACAACGTGTCATGCCTGTGTGCCTGCGTTTCATGTGTGTTTTCCCTGTCGGGTGTTTACTGCGCTAGTTCTCCGTGTCTGTCTTGTTGTTCCTAGGTTTTGGGTTTCCTGTGTCTGCGTTTGTCGCCCTGATCGTTAAGTGGTTTCACCTGCTCCCCTGTGTTCACCTGTGGTCCATCCCCTCATTAGTGTCCTGTGTATTTAAGTGTGTTCAGCGCTGCAGCTCTCTTCACGACGCCAGATGCAGGTCGGCTCTTTTGAACGGGCGTTTGTTTCTTTAAGCATGGTTCAGTTGGCGTTGACATCTCCTTTATGCAGTCTCTTTCACTTGACATCATGCCCTTATCGTGCCGGGTTAGAGAACTGTATAAACAAACGTTCTAAAATGCATCGGTTACACAGGATGTAAACAAAAGACATTTTGGCGCGAAAATAAAATACACATTCAAAAAGCCATCAAACTACCTCGTTGGCCTCGTAGGAAAGAGGTTTCTTTGAGCTTTCCCTAATTGTCCATTTCAGTCCCTGAGTGCCGACAAATGTTGCCGTTACAAAGTCTTTCGGGCGAGACACCGCTCTCGCTTGACGGTAAAGTCCTTTCATGCGGTGCAACCGGAAGTCCGTCGTAGCGGAACTGCTAAATAAAACTATGCCCCAGCAGCTGCACTCTGTATCGTTCACACTCATTCCTGTTTACCATTTTAACGCTGTATATAAACAATTCAGTTACATTAATCTCAATTTTAACATTGTTCATCAACATATTTATTACATGACCTCATGAATTATGAACTGTGCCTCATGAACTTTAAGCATTTATGCAATGTGGCATCATAGTCTGTTTCCATGAGAAGTCTATGTCCATGCAGTCTATGTTCATGCCGTCTCCGTGTCTCTGGTCCTCGTTTCCTTTGTTCCCTGCCTGACTTACCGCTTTTGTAAGTTCGTCTTTAGTTATGCCGTCATTAATGAACATTTTGCGTACTGGCTGTGTGCGCTTGAGTCCCTCCATTCCTCCCCCACCCACACCCGCTCCTGACGCAATGCACCTTCACAGTGTAACACACCGACCCGTTCGAGAGGCAGGATTCACCTTAATGACGACGCTCAGTCGCCAGACTGCATAAAATGAAGTAGATTTATTCAAAACGGGAGGGAACAAGGCATAGGATCAAACTATAACAAAGTGTCTTTCGAGTTCGGTCTCAGTCTCTAGTATTCAGCTCGGGGTCTCTCCATCGACCCCCAGACTCGGCCTGGACTCCTCCTGGAGCCCCATGGCCCAGGCCTCCAGCATGGTCTGCCACACATCCCCTCCACTAAATCCATTTGGACCAGGTGCTCTCCACGATCGCAGGCGAAACGTTGCCTTTTCTCTCGGTTCGCCCGAGACTGCCGCTCTGGTACCCTGGTTGGCTCCGCCAGCAAGGCAAGGGAAGTCAGCGTTGGTCCTGCCGGGATCTCTGCCGTCGGCCGCTCCTCGTGACTCCCGGGGCTCTCAAGTCGCCCATGGTCCTCCGGTCTGCTACACTCCAGCACCGTCTGGACCTGGCGGCTCTCCCCCACGATGGTCGGCTCGGCGGTCCCTTCTCCGTGGACCAAGCTGCCTTCCACCTGCGCCAGCCAGCGGACCACCTCGTCGTACCTCCGGTCGGCCTCCTCCAGCCTGGTCAGCGCTGCTTCCAGCCACTCTTGGGTCCGGTCCAACGTCTCCTCCATTCTCCGGAGCCGTTGGGCCAGGGATGCCTCATCCCCCTCAGCAGCAACCCTCACGCTCGTCTCCTGGACCAGTACCTGCTGGGTCACCTCTGTTGTCCCTTCCTCCCTGGTGGACTCCGGTCGGTCCGGCCCAAAATCTGACAGCGTCTTCATTGTCGCGATGCTCAGATCGTGCCATTGTTGGGCCTCCCTCAGCTGTGCCAGAGCCCTCTCCAGGTCGGTCTGCTGAGCGTCCTCCCTCAGTGGTGAATCCTCCATTGGCTGGTCGGTGCTTGCCCACATTGTCCACCATTTGTAACGTGCCAGCCCGCTCCGAGAGGTAGGATTCACCGTAAAGATGACGCTCAGTAGTCAGACTGCGCGTAACCAAGGTATTTTATTTATAAAACGTGAAGGAACAAGGATGAGGGTCAAAACTTAACATAAAGTGTCCTTTGAGTTCGATCTCAGTCTCTAGTATTCAGCTCGGGGTCTCTCCATCGACCCCCGGCGATGAGCTCTAGCCCTCCTGGCTATGGACTCCAGAGCCGTCGTGGCTTCCTTGCTCTCCTTGCTCTCCCTGGTCTCCCTGGTCTACTTCCCCGTCTCAGCCAGCTGTGACTCTTTAAATTGTCTAGCCAGGTGATGGGCCCAGCGTGGCCCTCATCACCTGACGATGCACAGCTGTGTCCCAAGGGGCGTGGTCGTCCGGGACGTCCACGCCCCCCCAGACTCGGCCTGGACTCCTCCTGGAGCCCCATGTCCCAGGCCTCCAGCATGATTTGACACAACAGTCATAGAAATTGAGTGTACAGTGAATCGGACACTAAACATGTAAATTCAGTTTTATGTACTTATTGATGAGTTGAGATTAAATGTTGTATTTTGTTAAAAGATGATTGCAACGTTGCCTTGTGTGTTGCATATTTATTGTAATTAACATTTCAAAAGTTGGCCAAAAGTATAGTCCTTACATGTCTGTGCTCTAACTTCTTTCTTTTCTTCTCATAAATATGCATCGCTTAAGCCTTCTTTGTGTCTTAATCTGTTTAATTCTGTTTAAGCACTCACAACTGGACCACCACTCTCCTATACGGCAGATTCTGTGCAAGAGTCATGTGATTACATTACAAGTTTCCAAGTACACACAGACAGCTCAACTGTATCAACACAGACAGATTTCAGATTCAAAGTGACATTTTGTCATTGACGGAGTGAAAAGCTCATACAGTAACACTGTTGATGTAGAGCTTAAGACTCGGCTGCCTCACTGTTATATCTGCCACTCCCTTTATGCTATATTTTCCTTCCAGCCAGGAAGAAGTTTCACTTTATTCCAGACTTAAAAAAGAGAGACTGGAAAGAGTCCAATTACTGTTTACCTGCAACGACTGCGCTCGCATTTCCTCCTGCTCCCCCCCGGGTGGGAGAAAGCTGCATCGATTCAGACAGATAAGGAGCTTGACAAAATGGGAGAAAGACATAATTCCATTTGTCTTGGCCGAACCCATCCCATGTGAGGTGTAAGTTGCTGCTGTCAGCCCTGCTCTACTCCTGTTTGGGGGAGATAACATCACATCTCCTGACAGCTGCCCTTTAATCACTGCTGCTAGTGCCAGACAGAGAAGTGTGCCAGTGGTGCACGGTAAGCAGGCTGCCACAAATGTCGCCACTCCCTCGTAACTTTGCCGATGGGTTCAATAAGAAAACCAAATTTACATGCACACCAAGAGAGAAGCCCGGTTATTAACCTTCACTATGATTCTGATCATCTGAGCTGGTGCAGCTATGTCTTTGACTGCACCACATCTGTGGCCTGATATTGCCAGACCAGTTGGCAAATGCGATTTTAGTTTGAAACATCTCGGTTCAGTTTTGATTGCGTTATCGACGTGCGCAATGGATAGACCTGCAACCAATCAGAAAGTGTGACGTAGGGCTGAGCGAATCCTGTCAGAAGCATGACAAACACATCTTTCTTATTAACAAAAGCTGCACTTGTCCAGTTGATTCAGAACGTTCCACATCAGCTGAGGCCATCTTTGACTGTCTACGAAAATGCCTCAACGGCACTCCACTGTACAGTCATCGTATCGCACCTTCCCCATATTAGATAAACGCTTGTGATTGGCCCGACCACGGCCAGGTCGGCTGGAAATCTGTCTGAATAGGAGGAGGACCAGACGTACCTGTAAGTGCAAATAAAACATGACCTTGCAGATTTGCCTAATTCCCAGGCTACTACACCCATCAAATTGCTGATATTTCTACATAAACTGAGTTGCGCTACCTGAGCAGGTGAGGATTAGCCCATTTTGCTTTCTGGTTACTGTGGCATTGACCACTGTGGTATATTTGGCATCTATATCTGATCACTGGTAATGGAAGATAAGAGCAACAATGCAATGGATCTAGTCTGATAATCAAACTCAACAGCCATTTCTTTTGGCGTCAATTTCCTGTTAGGGGGAACACAACAGGAGACATTTTTATATTGCTGGACAAGATGTGGGTGGCGATTCAGAGGTCCAGACCAGGCTACAATGTATCATCCACGTTGCTCGTATCAGACTATCACTTATATTTTAACTTGTAGGTCATTATTACCTCTTTACTGACTAACCGTGACATAACTTGAGGTAAAGGATGCGCCTATAAATAATGACTGGAAAGCTGGATTAGGGCTTTGAGTACTATTGTTTCAATCGCAGTACTCCAGCTAGTGGGACCGGGTTTCTCAAAACTGGGATGACAAAATATTCGGGTTTCAAAAAATGGGATATCATGTTTACAAGTGCAAGACCATAACCCATACTGTGAAAACCTGATTCATAAAGGTCCTCACATGTATGGAAACACACTCAATGTCACTGTGATATCATGGGACAACAGTCTGCAGCCATGCTAGCTGTGTTTTGAGCTAAATGCTTATAAGCTGATAGCAGGTATGTTCACCATGTTAGTTTAGCATCTTAGCATGCTAACATTAGCACTAAACAAGGTGCAGCTGAGGATGAAGGGGATGTCAGGTATTGCAGGTATTTTGTTACAATCCGAAGTATTGATGTGAAGTCAGGGAATCACCAAAGTTATTACAGTTCACCCTGAGGGTAACGTGAAGGTTTGTACCAAATTTGATGATTATTCAGCAGGCGGAAATAATTCAATATATTTGCAAAGATGCTTGCAATGTGCCTCGAAAAAGTGGTTTCCTCTTAAATTCACCTAGACGAAGTGGGATTTTCATGTAATATCAAGAGCTACATCATGTCAGCTTCCAGCTGTAGCAATATCGTTGGATGTAGAAAAAGCGTTTGACAGGATAGAATGGTCTTATTTATTTTACACACTAACCAACTTGCGTACACTGGATTAACGCTCGTTATCAAAAACCAATTGCAAGAGTCAAAAGCAACGGTATCATATCATCATCTTTTTGCCTTTCCAGGTCTACCTGACAGGGCTGTCTAGTTTCTCCTCTTATTGTCACACCAGCAGTCGAACCTTGTTGAATCTCATTGATGATTTCAGTCAGCACTCTGGTTACAAGGTTAACTGGTGTATGAGTGAGGCCAACCCGTTTAACCACCTTACAGCCCCAGCAGATTTAACGTCTACACCCATTGTATGAAGGACACAGGGGATGAAATATCTTGCTATCGCAATTAAATCTCCGGTGGAAAAGATCAATAAACTTCTATCAATGAAAAATTATTAAAATTAACATATTTCCGAGATTGTCTTTGGTTATCTCTGCAATTCCTCTCAAGTTCCCACAGCAGTGGTTTAAAGACAGAAATACACTATTTACACATTTTCTTTTGTGAGAGAGAAGAGGGAGCGATAGAAGACCTAGAATAAGTCTGAAAAAACTTACCATATCTAGAAACAGGAGGGTGCCTGGTGTTATACCAGATGTTTATTAATATCATCTTTCCTATAATACACACTATCATGGGCATATAAGAAATTGTGAAAAAGGTAGTTGGACATGGTCAGAGCAAAAACTCATAGCTGAAAATAATAAACATACTTACCCAAAATGTAATTTACAAAATTGATAATCCCTTGATCCATCACACAGTTGAGATAGCTAAAGAGCACAAACGTCTTAGCATCGTTGGTTTTTCCCTCACCTCATGTCCAATTTGGATGGCTGGAGCGAAAACTATAGTCAAAGTATAGCTGCAAAATAATATTGTTACTTTGAGCCAATTTATAGCTGATGGAAATATTCTAGATTCCAAGGAACTGAAAAGACAACACAAAGAAAAAGAGTCCGATTTTTTTCAATATACATAAAGCTTAAAATCAGCCATGTAGTTCTTTAATATAAGGGCATTGTCCTAAATCATAAAGATTCTGTTGATGATAAATTGATGGAGGCAGTCAGTGACAAAGGATTGGTTTCTAAATTGTACAAATTATTATCCCATGCCACTTACGTTTGTTGTACAGCCATTAAACCGCAATGGGAGAAAGATTTAGAGGTTTCTCTCTCCACAGATCAAACATTTTTCAACATATATCGTACCTATCAAATGATGTAAGGTACAAAGCTACGCAGTTAAAAATGTTATTTAGGTCAACCCTAAAATGTAGCAAAATTCCTTGGAACTATGTTGCCATGGCTGCAGTGGGACAGGCACATTAACTCTGGCACTGCCCAGCAGTAAAAAGATTTTGGGTGGATGTTATAATTTTATAAGTACAATACCCGTCCACTGCAAAGTGAGAAACTGGAGAACTGGCTTAAGGAATATCTGGACTTGATCTCAATGGAACAAGAAGCCACAACCCTACAAACATTAGACGGTGGTCTTGAAGGCCCTTGGTCCTCAATTCAATCATTCCTGATCACAGCACATCTCATTTAGATACACGTTCTAATTCAGGTCCGTTTGTTTCTGAAGTATTGTGTTAAGTATGCAGCTCAACCAGCGAATAATGACGATACAATGGAAATGACGTATATGTCGAAATGACTTTGAAATTGATATTTAAATGTGACTGGAAATATAATTTAGAAAGTCGGAGGTAACTGGGTTATGCTCTGCCCCCTCTGGTTTGGGGTGTTTTCGGATTGGTGGTGCTGGTAACTGACATTATGTGGGGTCCCCTGGCAAGTGCCCCATCTCAATAACAACCCCCTTCTTGTTTTTATTTATTTTCTATTATTTTATTTTCATACATTTACTCTTTTCTCTTTTGGTCTTTTCCGACTGTGTTTGTGTGTAAAATAAATAAATAAATGCCAAGAAATGTCCACTTTATGGTGGTGCTAGAGTAAAAGTCGGGATCACTGAGGTTAGTAGAATTTATCATTGAGGAACCATGACTGTCTGTGCAGCTGCACCGGTTCAATAATGATGGCCACGCTTCATACTAATGTCTTTGAAAGTTAATTTTATCTTTCTTTTGTCTCTCTTTCTTCAGACAAAACTATAAAATAACAATCTCACCAACGTAAACCAAGGAAACACATTTACCGTGTGCGCCCGTTGAACCATGCGCAGAATGTAATTACTTCAAGCTGTGCATCCTCCTCCTACCTCCATGCTTACTCTTACCCATAATGCAACAGGCAACTCTTGACTATACCTTGGTCACATGACCCGTTACGCTCTTACGACATAACCTTACGTCGAAACCCTCACATTTTAACCAAAATTATTTTGAGGTGCCATATTTTAAAACATTTGTATCAATATTGTCCTTTTTATCTTATTTATATCACATAAATACTTTTTATCCTGAATGCATGAACTCAAACAATTATGATTTTATGACAGAAACATGTCAACCAAAGCTTAAAAGAAAATGTCTCTGGACAGTTACAATCTGGAAACTCTAGTAGTAGATGTTGAGATATTTTACTGGATAAGTGAAAATGTTGACCTACTTGTGGTGAAATATGAAAATTCAAGGCCAGTCAGTAGGCTTCATCCTCTGCGGAGCATTAACGTGGCAGACCGACAGACGCAGACCAACATTGCCATCCGAATAGCCGTTCCACTCGCATGGCTAAAGATCTTACCAAGTGCGGTTCTAAGCAATTACGGCCAAGATGAAGCAATTTTGTTTGCAACATCAAGTGTCAATACAGCATTATAATCTGCTCCCTCATTATTGCTTTGAGAAAACAGTTTCCTTACCTGTCAATTCAAAAGGTTTATTTAAATATTTCAAAAAGGACTCGAGGCAATCATTAAAAGGCCTGCGAGGAATGGGATGTCGATATTCCCCGCTAAGTAGGTTGTACAAGACAACCGACATTTAGCTCACCGGAACGGAATCAATGTCACCACCGAAACATAACCCTGAGCATATAAATGTTAAGGTTATTACTAAATGTGTCCTACTGTCTGTCTGCCAATCTGTCCACACATCCAGCTACATGTCCACCCAAATCAGCCAGAAGGTACAGTACATCCTTGCTTGAAGGTAAACGAGTTCAGCTTCCTTCGGCAAGGCTCCAGGTTCATCACGTTTACCATCTTTTGATTTATGACACAATAGCTCATTCAGAGAGGCAGCTCCAGCTCCCTCAGTCACAAAAGGTGAAGTAATTTCTCAACGGCGGAGCAGAGAAAAGGCAAAATCACTTGAGGAGTCAGATATGCAGGCCAAAACGGCAACCAAAACCAGCACGCTTTTGTTTTTTTACGAGTCATTACCCCTACAGAACAGACCCACAGTTTGAAATTTCAAATATCAAAGCAATTATGCCATTACTCTGTCTAACAATGACAGAATGGCCTCGGGCTGTGCTTGGAATTAGAAAATCATACGCAACTTCTGATTCTAAATTCACTATTCCCTCTTGAGATTGTGATAAATCTTTAGTACGGGAGCAATTCCTTTAGCAGTTTATATTCAACATTTCACTGTGGAGTTGCGAGGCTGGAGTAGATGATAAAGTATGCGTTTTATTTGTGTTCAGACACATTCCATTTCCAGGTGGATGTCCTAATAATAGGCTGGATTTCACACCAAATTTCAGATTAAAAAAACATCACGATAAAAATATCCTCCAAACTTCTATAAGGCCTGTTGTCTGCAAGTGTCTTTGGAACTCATGATAATTGCTTTTCCAGCCAGTAAACGCTGTGTGCTCTCATGCCCCTCCAAATTAAATAAAAAAAAAAAAAAAAAAATGTAATGTCAGTGCTTTCGTCTTACACGCACTGGAGGAGAAAATAAGCACTAAGAAGACTGAGATTCTTATCATTTAATTTATCTTGCTCAGTATGAAATATTCCAGTAGGAATCAGTAATTATATACAATCCACAATTCACTCTGTCTGAGCTGGTGAGATGGCCTTATTTCAGCAAGATATGATAACACTGCCACAAGACAGGAGTTGAGAATTCATTCACCACCCTTTTAAGTTGGGCTGGGGAGAAAAAAACAAAAGAAAAACAGTCTCTTCGATCACATATCATCACGCTATATTCTTTCAGGGGGGTGGATGTTTCAATATATTTGTTGTAAAAAGAAGTTGGGTTGCAGCTTGAATTTGTATTAATGTTGGCAGATGATAAAAATGATTCCTCTCTTCTGATTTCTTCCTTACTACCTGGTATCAAATAAAAGCTGTGCGTTGTGCTGTTAAGGAATGCATCTCTCTGGCACCAGGAGATTAAACCAGTGATGACATTTGTTCTTGCGATGCAACCCTCTAATGGCTCCATTTCCTCTGGCTATACGCCGCTCAAGAGGAAGGGGGACGATGGTTTTGAGAGATGCTCAGTCAAAATTTGAGAGCCACATCAAACTGCGTTCAGGCGTCATTTGAGCTGAAGAGCCGGCAAAAGCACTTTGATGTATTCTTTTCTTTGAAATATTGCAGTTAATGCCATCAACCACTCAGTTAAGCCTCTCAAAAAGTAAATTCCCACCCACTGTAATGTCTAATACTTTGTTGAGTATTAATGAGATGATGTGGCTTTTAAAATTCAAAGATTTGGGGAAGCCATTCCCTCAGTTCCTGCAGCGATTTCTCTGGATCCAAGTGGCATTAGCTATTTATTCGTGTGTTGCCCTCCCAGACCAAAAGAGGGTAGATTGCATCATGAGAGGAAAGTACAATACCTGTTCGTGTAAACACAGCATTTGAAAACATGCAAGCGGAGTGCAATCGAAGACAAAACATCCACAGAAAAAACAAATGGATACAGTAGAATACAAATCCTCAACTGAGACTGAACACTCACGGCGGATAAGCAGATAGTGCATAATGTGCATTTAATGAATATAACGACATACCAATAGGACCGAATATATGTGATACGAATATGTACTTAAAGTCACACTCAAATAATTGCATTTGTCTACTAACACTGTACATACAGCATTTGCTCTGTAAATCAGAAACCATAAGGGAGAAAATTATATCTTATATTATGTGTTTTAATGATGCCCCCCCTCCTCTGTTTTGCATTAATTCGACAGAATGCCAGTAATTCCACCATCTATGTAGATGGAGACCTCATTTCAAGGCAGTCAATCAAATATATGCACGAAGCAGTAACTTCAGTGATCTATCATGGGCAGAGCAGACGGCAGCATGCTACACAACACAAGAGCCACGCCAGCGTTCCTGCTAAAGCCTCCTTCGTATCTAACTTACAAACATGAACACGTGTCATTGTCCTGCACCTCAGCTTGTTGAACGAGCTCCACATGGTGGAGACACCCCGGCTATTTAAATCGGTAGAGGAGATTACTGGATGAGTCCCCCGCTGTGCAGGTTGGCAGCCGTAACTACAACAAGAATATATTTTTTCTTCCTTTTTTAATAATACAAAACTATTAACATTTCAAAAAACACAGTCATCCCTTTTTGCAGTCTAAAATAACGTCAAAGTGTGGTTTCAGCTGAACTTTTACATAGTAGTGCCTTTAGTAGCTGCTCAATTATAACAAAAACATAAGTTTAAATATGCAAACCAAACAGAATAAGAGTACAGAAAGGTCAACAAAAGTTAACATTTAAATGGCACAATAAGTAAAAAGTTTAGAATGATTTTCTTTATAAACACTGTTGATATTGTGGGACAATTTCTAGCCACTCAAGTAAGTGCTTAGTCAGTCTGCAAACTGCAAATGCTTAAACCCACAGTCCAAATTGCTACTAGGATAACACATTTGCTACATCAGCCCGGGCTCCTGCGGAACTGTTTTTATAAATGGTTTTGCAGAGCTCAGTGTCCATCAAATGCTATCATTGTGTTACTTAGGACACTGGGAGATCACTTACATTAATACCGGGCCAATTTTGCAACTCGCAGTTTACATCAGGGTTTGTCAACTGGTGGCACATCCGGGCCGCCGCAGCTTCCCATCTGGGCCGCAGCAGATAAATACTGTGGGAGGCTGAGAGGGTAGTGCGGTCGTCCATTAACCCCAGGGTTGGTAGTTAGATCCCAGCTCCTCCTGTTCACTTGTCGAAGTGTCACTGGGCAAGACACTGAACCCCAAGTTGCCCCCGGTGGAGGCCAGCACGGCAACTGTATCCCCATCAGAGTGTGAATGTGTGTGTGTGAATGGGTGAATTAGTCTACTGTTCAAGCTTAGATTACTGTTGCAGCGCTTTGGAAACCGTTTCAACGGTTGAAAAGCGCCATATAAGAAAGAGTCCATTTACCATTTAAATGGATTCAGAAAATGTGAGGAGGAAAACAAAATGCGCTCCTGTATTTAGGATATCTTGCATTATGTTTTCTTCCTTTTGAAGCAACTCCAAAAACAGGTGAGATGGAAATGATTTTATTAGGAATGATTTACCAACCCCAAATAGATGTGCGTTCAAGGCGGCATCGGGCCTCTGACTGCTCAGGGACAGACTCTTTGAAAGTTGCATGCCTCGTGTAATGGAGGCGCCTGCGATTGTATTATTTTGCAACAGCAATTGTTTCATTGCAAATGTGGAGTACAGGTGTAACTTTACTGACAACTGGCATGATGAACGCACACTTATCTGTCCATTCTGCATTAAATTTGAATGAAATATCAGGTAACCAGGATTGTGACAAACACTTAAAATGTTAATAATATTTTGAAGTATTTCACCATGTCGTTAACGTAAAGCATGCCGCCGCATGCTATATTAGGCGCAATTAGGGGATTAGAGTTGTGTGAGATTGGGCCTGCACGTTATGAGACGGGCCAGTGGTTGAGTTGAAAGTTTTTGCATATAGTTTGAAAACAAAAAGTAGTTTAAAAGGCAACGTCACTACCAACCAGTTCACCCCTTTATTTTCCAATATGCCATATCACCGTCAGGCTGAAGCCGCTTTATGGATGTGTAATCCTTAACATAATCCTCATGATGGGAAAACCTATGGCTCTCATATTCTATGCATGGGAAAGCAGCATTGACCCACGCACCCCTTCCTTGAAAATCTCCAATATGAGACTTGATGAGTGCCAGACAGCTGAAATAATGCTTTGCAGCTGCATTATACTGGACCACACTGGTTAAACATTGGAGGAAGCCAGAGCCAGAAGGGAGAAGCGCGCTTCTTCTAATTTGAAATTAGTTTATTACCTTCAGCCAAAGAGGGACACAAAGAGAGAAGTTAATGGCACAGATGGATTGAGATGAGCGCTACCATTCTGCTGCATCTTTGATCGCATCTGTATCGACTTGGTCTGTTGATTGTTGTCACAAGACAGCTGATGGATAGCCAAGGACACGCTTCATTAGCTCAGAGCGTCTCCTCACCGGCCACCTCCTAAATCTTAGCCGCTTTTTGTATGGCCCTGTCAGTGAGCACGCCATCACAAGAGTACCATACCCCTGTTCACCCTGAATTCTCTCTATTCACTTCATCCAACAATGAAGAGATAAGTCATTATACTGTAGGAGGAAGGAGATGAGGAGAGGGAGATTACTGGGCTGTGCAAGCTTCTGAGGGGAAGCCCAGTTTGGACTGCAATGTAGCTTTGCAGCTGATCCTCCAAGCAAGAATTTTAACCCCCTGAAGCTTTCAACAAAGGGTCCTTTTTCATATTTTAGAAGTAACTGTACAAAGTGCAGAATTTCATCTTTTTAAAGGGGATATAAGACTTTACCAGATTAAGAAAAATGGGTTGAACACCCTCTGTTTCTACTTGGTGTAATCTAAAACGTAGGCACCCTACACACATGTAACACCCTAAACTTAAACACCATGTTTTGCAACATACTGGACAGGCTGATTGAGTAATTTATGTTAAGGGAAGTCTGAGAAATATGAGCAGTATTTGAGATTTCCCTTTGGCCTTTCTATGTACATTTATTCTAAATCTCAACGTGAAAGGTTTAATAGGTATAAAACCGAGAGCTTCTGTAATGACCTGAAAATCTCTCTGTGCACATTAAATAAACGGTTTAGGATTTATTATCCAAGCAAAGTCGAACCACGCATTTTTCATTTTACAACTGACGTTACACTTGACAAAACTAAGGCGCAGTTCGCTATTGGGAGCTGACCAGTACAGTTCATCGGCACTCCACGTAGCTCCCGTTTAAAATGATTTGTATTAGCTGCGATGTTTCGAGCTGACCGGCACAACCGCGTTTATGCAATTCTATTGAAGCAGTAGGGGATCCAGGGCATTGCTCAAGGGCACGTCAACGCTAGCTGCCGCATTTGCATCCCCCTCCCACATACTCCCAGGCAGTCCAGGGATTTCAACTGGCAATCCTCCAGTCACAAGCCTGCCTGACATATTGACCAAAAAAAAAAAAAGGCTCACATGTGCAGTCGGGAGCCATGCGCCACGAGAAAAAATTCAAATGAAGTGTGGAATGTCAACAAAAACATCCAGCTCGCTTTGTGCATGAAAATTTGCGAATTTGCCCCCTAGCATCAAACGGCAAATAGACAGGAAATAAGTCCAGCCGTTCATTTTATTTCACCCCGCTTCACCCAAAGAGACAGTCTCTGCTGCTATTGGAGCACAGCAAAGGTTAGGCTCACTGGTGAGCAGAGCAGACCCACATGTGATGTGACCTCTGACTCACCTCGGCAAATCCACTGCAAATACAGCTGTCTTTCCTGTTGCACTCCAACGATCCAGCGCTTCGTATTTAGCCTGCATTCCTTACAGGCTAAATATCACCACACCAAGGCTGCGGATGAGTCCCGTGAGGTTTACTGATGCTACGGTATGTGCATGAACTGCTGAACTACACAAAAACGGTTCTGCTTTATGCAGGAGCTTATTTGTGAAGGTGCTTATGTATTTGGATGTGTGAATTTGCACACGCATACAAGGCAATCTGTTGGGATTTTTTTTTAAATATATATTTTAATAGATTTCCATCTCATTGCTGTCATTTCCATCATCCTGCATGTGTTTTTTTTCTCACTGATCCCTGACACATTTCACCATTATGTATTCAGGGTTAAGGACAAATAACCTAAGAAAATAAACCAAACAAGAATAAAACTTGGTGGTTGTTAACATCGCTCAGACGGCTTAATTTTTGTCATTATTTATCACCCTCACCACTACTACTCATACCATGAATCTCTGCTTATTTTTGCTTTCATGTAATAATGTGCTTTTTGACATATTGCTTTATCTCCCAGTTTGTTCTTGATTTTGCTCCTTGCCATTTAATTGAGATGGATATTACATCTGGTGACTTATATCGAAAGCCCCTTTATATGAAATGCATGACAAATAACATAATAAAAGCAGTTCCATGTGCAGTATGTACTCTACAAGAAGTGCAAAAAATGTAGAAAAATCTTTGGCCCAAGATGATATGCGTCTTTTCTAAAAGATTGTTCACAATGCAGTCACAGATAATATATAAAAAACGCAGTGCAACCCTTTTGGTTTTAAGCAACTTCCAATCACTTGTCTCGGTAGTTGCCCAGCAACCTCACGTTTTTCCTGAAAGAATCGGATTATGCAAGCACATTAATTCATCATAAACACTCATTTTCCCTGCACTGTATTCCGAACTGCAATCCATAACCATACAGAATGTCGAATGCCATCAAAGATAACGAAAAAACTAATTATTGAAGCAAATGTAAAGAGACAACAACACACTTTTATCTGGTGCACTTCGTCAGTTTTTTTTTAATTTTGAACCATTTTGGATCGGACCCTTTTTATAGCGAATTCACACATACTCATGACCCCAATATATAGTGCAAACATGAGTGCTCTTTTGCAGAAACTATAGTTTTTGCTACTTACACCATGACTCATTGAGGATAAAGATTTATTGGTGTGAACATGATATGTATGTATGTACAGTATGTATGATATATCCTGTGTGAGCGTGACCTGGCTGATCTTCATTTACACACCTGGCTGTCATCTTGTTGCTGCCTTCCACCTACTTCATCAACCTGCAGTATACCTACTGTATACCTACACCAGTCACCCATCGCCAGATCGTTGCCGCTACTTGTTACACGTGTTAGTATATGTACTAGCCTGATCCCGGATGATCTTTATGGTTGCATGGTTTTGCTTGTATGTGCCCTTTTCACGAGACTCCTCTTGTGTCCGGTGTTTTCCCGGCTCAAATCCTGCCTGCACACACTGCCTATAATTCAGAAGTTGACTTAACAATTGCAATTTGCAGTGAGCAATTTGTCCTCTACTGCTATGTTTGGCTGGCTACACTGATTGCAGCAAACTTAACTTTACTGTCTTGTTCTCATTTGCTATGATAGATTTCACCTCCTCTTTTAGGCTCTGATTAATCCACATGAGGTAAATTTGTTGACGCATCATGTTGTTCATGATGCAAGTTAGATCGGGGTAAACTCTTTATAGGAAAACATTGCTAATAATTAATGCCCTTCCGGAAGCATAATTGATCTGTGTTTCTATTTGTGGTTGTTTTGCTTGATGGCGCTCACGGACTGCGGGTCATAGTTCGCTTATTGCATTATACCTTAACTGTGACAAACGGCCCTAATGCGAAACTCGCATTTGATTCCGACCTTATGAGACAACCTGTCCACCGAAAAACATGTACAAAATCTCAACATGGATATTGTACTTCATAAATTCATGTGCTGTCAAGTTAACGCAGTTTTGTGATTTCAAGGCGCTGCAGTGCTGTTTCGAAAGTCAGGTTAGTATCCCCCAAAACTTCGAAATTCAAGCCATATTGGACTTTGCATAACTTTGTGAGGGAAACGACTGCACTGGTCCATTCTACTGCGCCCTACTCCTTCAACAGCCTCGCTAATGGAACTACATGAAGCCTACGGCATTACTCTAGCATTCTCGCTCTCTCTTTCTGTTTCTTTCTTGTGTGCAGCACAAGACCTTGTGCTGCTGTATAATAGATTTCCCACTTTAAATGCAGATGAGCGCGCACACACACATCCACAGAAACGCAAGCACAGACACATGTACGCAAATAATGTGTTTAAACGTACTGCAGCGGACATGAAACTGACAGCTACTTCTTTGGTTGTTTTGTATTCACTGACTGTGATATGATTGGCTTGTTACCTGGTCCTTTGACAGGTGCTCATTATGTCCCGCACATCACAATGTCCTCTGATGTAGGGCTGGCCGCCGAAGAGCTCCACAATACCTCTGGCCTTGGATGTGTTACAGTCATCGCTGCCAGCTGTCTCCTTTTCCTGCCCTCTTTCAATTTCTCTTTCTTTGGACAGAAAATGTTGATTGACCTCAATCTGAACGCTCACAAAACCTTCATAATGCGGCGAGAGGCGAGTCCTTGCTAAGAGGCACTCATTTAAAATCTTATTGCCACTGCTTTGTGTGTTGTGCAGTGTGTGTGTGTGTGTGTGTGTGTGCGTGTGCATGCAACGCAGCTAACCCAATTAATCATATTCTAGCCCTTGGAGTGGCGCCACCCTTTGTCCAGGTTCGTGTGTGTGTGTATTTGTTTGTGTGCATGAATGCATGGCTGTGTACTTTTGTGTGTGTGTGTGCGTGCGCATTTTTCTGCTTGGGTGCGCATGTGTGCGTAGGACTGGCTGCGAGAGCATTCAATAGTCTCTCCCACCATGTTTGTTCTAACGCCATATCGGCTGCCATACGCAGTTGAGAAGGTTCAGCCGTGTGTACACTGGGGATCATCAAGCACAAGACCCTGTTTCAACACGGTACCTAAAGCAGAGAATTGTTGGACCAGAAGGGTGGCCCAGATAAACTACATAAAATCCCCTGCTGGGACTAATTTTCCCTTGATTTATGATTGATAGACGCAGGAAAAGCAGCGCAACCCAGATACGGAAACATGGGACTGACTGTGAATTTAATAGCAATGACAAAATAGTGATGAATTGAGTCCTTTCCATAATTCATCCTTTAATTAGACTGGTCCATGTCTATACATCACAGCGCTGTTAGAGATGGATGGGATCGCTGTGGTTTATTGATGAGGAGGTAGTTCATTTTGATTGCTCTCATATTTGACTCAAATACAGTGACTGCAAGTGTCCACCCTCATATTAATGGGCTGCGTCAAAATTATTTTAATGGTTGATTTTTGAATGTGGAGACAACACGAAGTGTGAAAACAAATTTCCAACATATAGCCATTGAAAGTAATAAGAAATCACGTGTGCAGTGGGAGGAGCCAATGGTTCCTGAATAATTTTTCCCCGCTCTCTGAATAACCAATTCAGTGATTTTGTTTTCTGTTTCAATGGTGTCCTCTGTTACTCAACATATAAACCCACGAGGCTCCTGAATAATCTAAAGATCCTGTAGGTGTATGTCATGGCCACCAGATTTAAACTCATCTTTGTCTCTGAGAACTCGTGTTTTTTTTCCTCACCAGTTTGTCATGGCAGCTCTAAATACTACAATACCCATGAGCCAAGGCTGCCATTGCAATGCGGAAGAAGCAACAGGGACATATCAGAATTGTAGCTATTTCAAAACACGTTGTCATTGCAGTTGAGAACAAACATGGCGTAATATTTTCAAAATTCATCCAGCGTTTTCTTAAACTCTTTGCTTCCGTATTTGACAGAATTTGAAGCTGATTGGTTATACAGTGGGGCAAAAAAGTATTTAGTCAGCCACCAATTGTGCAAGTTCTCCCACTTAAAAAGATGAGAGAGGCCTGTAATTTTCATCATAGGTACACGTCAACTATGAGAGACAGAA
>JAVQJF010022522.1:0-65825 GCA_036023855.1 Gadopsis marmoratus | reverse complement strand
ATAGTGCCAGTATGTATTTGGGTGAATTAGACTACTGTTCAAACTTAGATTACTGTTACAGCGCTTTGGGAACCGTTCCGGTTGAAAAGCGCTATATAAGAAAGAGTCCATTTACCATTTACCATATGTGTGATTGCAGGGGCATTATTTTGAAATAATTCTGATGAGAGAGTCCAGCTTAACTGCTTACAGGGATCTGATAAGATGTGCGTTTACATGCATACTGTAGTTGTCTTGTTTTTTTTGGCTTTGGTCATCTTTTCAAACCCTTGCTTGAGCAACTTGTCGTTTCGAGCCTTTTGACTCGAGCCTCTTTTAACAATCCTCCAATCTTTCAAGGCCTCACAGATCAGTTTGGTTTTGCTGCCTCCATGTTTCTGTCCCTCCCTGAAACGTTCCCCCACATGGGCCGAACATGCCCAGAAAGAACAGATTTATTCCAACCAGACTCTGATTATTAGTGGAATATTAGGGTCCACATAAATGCAGCTAGTGATTCAAATCTTGGAGTAGCGTATGGAAGGTCACAGATGTAGTTCATAACAGATGGCCTGAGCAATGAGTAATAGTGTTGACTGACCCAGCTTGTTGAGAGGTTGTTACACTGTTTGAATTAAAGCAATGTAGCCTAATAAAGTCCTTTTTTGCGACCCCCCCACACAGATGTTTCACCAATCACATTACAGTACCGACATCATCAGTCAGCACCAAAACATTCATGCCGACTGGAGAACACCAGTGTATGGTAGGAAAGCTAAACACAACTGAAATTTTGGATACATGAAATGAAAATAAAGGGCGAGCTGAAGGCGACGAGCGCTATCATATCTTCTTCATCAGAACATGTGCAAGTCTGTTACCAAACTCTATTACTGTGTGTTTGCGGTTAATTTGAGTGATGGTTAATGTAGGTCCATTTCAGTGAGAGTTATCAAACACAAGTACAGTTGCTATGGTTACCTGCAGTTTATTATACCTTGTGCATTAATTTATAATAGCGGTGGTCAAACTGTGCTCACAGGCTTTGTTTAACGTGCGCTGTTAAACTAATCTTAATGGAAAACCTGCCAGCCAATCAGAAGTTGGTTTCTGTCATGGTCATGGATGATTTGAGTCTCAACCTGCAAAGTAGCATGCGAACTGGGATACATCTGTTTTTTCACAGTGACAGTAACACTGGTGGTTAGTGGGCACTGGTACGTGTGGCGATCCAGCCTCAGTGGCCTCCTGACCCCATGCAGTTCCCAGGAGCCCCTGGGACAGGCTGATGGGACTTCCTGCTGGCGAGCGCGTTGCAGTGTGCTCACTGCTGTGGTTTATTACAGCAGAGCGTCCCCGGGGATTCAGCTGATGGCGAACATCAAAGCTGTGCCTGGTATATTAGAACAGCAGAATGTGGGTGGAGGTCATCTCCAATGAATTCTGCCTCATATGTGGGACAAACGCCTTCAGCACGTTGCATGAATGCTCATTATCAATTCATGCAGCCACTGAACACTCCCTGTTTCTCTTCAATTTCTCTTTTTTCCTTATCTTTAAAGGGAGCTAAGCTTGTTTCTTTTTTTTTTTCTTTTTTGAGCATGAATTTCGACAATTCAAACTTCCGCTCAATGACAAGCTACGAGTCCCACGCTGGAAAAAGGTCCCATGTGTTTGAAGCATCTAGGCCGCTCCGTCTTTTTGATCATCAGCTCGGCTGTGAATTCTGCAGATCAGAAAGTGGATCAGAGGCTCCCCAGGGACCGCCATTTACGCCTGCCACCAGCAGAGGATAGAGAACGTAATTAAGAGTTTGTTAAGATTCCCAAATTCCATCTCATTTCCACCCGCCTCCCTCCATCCGTATCCCGTCCCTCCTCCTCCTGCTCCCAGTAGCTCTGATCTCGCCACAGATTAAACCTCTCATTCCCCTAGAAGACAGAACCACGGAGGGGAGCTGCATCTCCAGCCACACAGGCTGATTATCTTAAAGAGTAATTAGTGAGTGTGACAATCTTAGAGACAGTGTGCGGTGTCGACATGATGGAGAGGGATTATTCTGACCGGGGTGTACACAGGCCCCTCTGAAAGGCACAAGAATGAGGAGTGCATGTGTTGCATGTGTGTTAATTATCAGTGTCACTCACTCTTTAGGTGTAATTACTGTTGTGTATGTGTATGTATCAGTGTCAGTCAGTCAGTCAGCGAGTAACTTGAAACCACCGCAAGGCAACAATTATCCCCTCAATAATACACAGCTCAGGATTAGTACAAACTGTGTGAGATTTGATACTGAATGCTAATTGAACTGGAAGTTGATTGTTACGTTTGTGGGGGAGGGTGTAGACTTGAAAACAGATTTGTCTTGCATAGAAATGTGTGTCTGGGTCAGTCAGCCCTAGTATATGTTTCATATTTTATTAGCATTATTGGTCTTATCCAAGGGAAAAGTAAGACAAAGGAAATTAGCATAACATACAGTAGCTACATGCGGGTAAAGAGGGCTTGAAATGCCTTTTATTAGTGTAGGAGTATCATGTTTTTTAGCACTGATCCTCATCATTGCTCCTTCCTACTTGTTCTCAATATAAAAAATAATACAATTAATTAAAGTAATTTGAATCAGTAGAGACTAATTGAAAGAAGGGGTGAATTAGATTTAAAGTTTAAGAGATATGGTATGTGAGGAGGCAATTAAACCCCATCGCGACATTGTTATTTTACGAGGGCGGCCAGGCAGAAATGTCCCTGGATACCACCTTAAATTATGATGCTCCACTCGGTCCTGTGAAAGCTGCTCACACACAGAACACAGAAAAAGTTTCCTTGTGGAAGCGACAAACAAATGTGCGATTGTGGCAGACTGAGCCTGCTATCTTCTGGTTAGGTCTCCGAACACATGAATGGGATGAAACGGTTAAATCACACGGCTCTTCTAGACTTTCCAAATGCTGTTTGACCAAATGGAAAAAATGTATTCAGCGTTTTACAGCCCAGCTCTGTTCCTGCAGGTACGCTGAAAATGAATGTGTTAACCTGTCTCTGTTAAGACTGAAGACCAAATGAGGCATTGGGATATGGTGGACATAACTGACCTGACATTTCTGTTGAATAATAAACTGGGAAAATTTCAAATGACATTTAACAAATATAACACGTAAATATTAAATTGCAAAACGTTATGCTAGTGTGGTGGCTGCCACGGTTTCCCCTGCTCTCTCCCTCTGGTGTGGGCGTGGCTGGGTCTTGACAAGATGCCTCTGCCGGCTGCTTACCAGGCACAGCTGTTCCTCATCCATCATCAATACTTGTACCTGGTCTTCACTTCACTTGTCCCCAGATCGTCCAGCTTACCAGTTTGGTAAACAGAGCACGGCACGGTCTTGGTCCCACATTGCCCTGAACTTTGTCACTGGCCTGCCACCATCCCAGGGCAACACAGTCATCCTCACAGTGGTGGACTGCTTCTCCAAAGCCGTTCATCTAGTGGCCCTTCCCAAGCTCCCCTACACCAAAGAAACTCAGCACGTGTTCCTACACAGCATTCCGACGGACATTGTTCCCGACCGGGGTCCCCAGTTCGTTTCCCGAGTTTGGACGGAGTTCTGCCGGGGCCTGGGTGCTACGGCCAGCATGTCCTCGGGTTACCACCCCCAGACCAATGGCCAGACAGAGCGTGTCAACCAGGAGGTGGAAGCCGCCCTTCGTTGTCTAACCTCGGCGAACCCAGGGTCCTGGAGCTCCTAGCTGGTGTGGGTGATATATGCCCACAAATCACTGACCAGCGCAGTGACTGGGTTATTGCTGTTTGAGGCATCTTTGGGGTACCAGCCACCTCTCTTTCCTTCCCTGGAGTGGGAGCTAGCCGTTCCATCTGTGCAAGCCCACCTCCGCCGCTGCAACCGGACCTGGAGGACCACCCGCACCGCCCTCCTACGTGCCGCAGAGGCGGCCAGGAAGCAGGCAGACCGACTGATCCCCAACTCTGGAGTACCGTCCTGGGCAGCGGGTCTGGTTAGCGGCCAAGCACATCCCCTTATAGAAGGACTCCCGAAAGCTGGCCCCTCCTTACATTGGCCCGTATGTGGTAGACCGGGTCATCAACCCTGTGGCCGTCCGTCTGCCAGCTGCTTACCAGGCACAGCTGTTCTTCATCCATCATCACCCCTGGCAATACGTGTACCTGGTCTTCACTTCACTTGTAGCCAGATCATCCAGTTTAACAGTTTGGTAAAGAGATCACGGCTCTCTCCACTGTCGCTCTGTGTGATCGAAATACTCACCTGCTATGTCATTTTCCTCAGATCACCTCCTTCGCCTGGTCCACCTGTTTGTCGGCTCTCGGGATCTCCGCCATCCAGATCCAACCCAGCCATTCCAGCCTTTCCCCTGGATCCCAGCCCACTCCGCATTCAACACCACCGCTTCCCCCCTGTGCTCACGCTTCCAACCTGCCTGTGCAAATAAACACTCTGTTCAGCATTCGGGTCTTGTCTTCTGCCTTTGGTGTCCTCCACCACACGCCACATAACAGCTAGTAGTGTCAGAATAAATGGTCTAATGTCAGCTAGGGTAGCTATTTCCTACTCATTTTAAATTGTATGAATACTACAAACTCTTAAACACACATATTGTCACATATGGTACTGCGACCTACAATTTGTGAAAGAACTTTGTGGTTATGACACAGCTGTTACTGGGACTTTGTGTTTTAGTAGGGACTAAGAACTCACTCAGAAATGTAGGGATTTATGAATAGCTGGTCTAAATCCTAATCCTAGTGTAATTCCTGATGAGTTTACTGGAAGGACCCACTGGGCAGCTGGCTCTAATGGAGTTTTTATTAGTTCGTTTTGTTAATTCACTGAAGAAACAAAGCCACGGGTGTTCTACTCAACTAGTGGTCCCAGTTTTTGTCTATTGAAATGTCTTTTCTTTATTTAAATACTATATTGATTTATCCAGTTCTTACCTTGTGGCCTGCTTGCTGTCTGCAGCTGCTCATTGGCATGCAGTCCTTGTTGTCTTACATGTGACAATTGTCAAAATCCTAGCGCAAAGCCCTTACTTTACTAGTAGAGATCATCTTTCTATGTAAAAAGTAAAGTACTAGGATTTTGATGGGGGGAGGGGGACTGGGCAGGGCGGAGCAATCTAGAATATGACATGAGGGGACATAAGGAAATTATATTGGCATTCCTGCAGACCAGGCTACATGAGCAGACATACTGGAAAATAGTGATTCTTGTATGTATTGTATGTGTATGGAAGTTCTGGTGATCCTGTACACATAATTAGTAAAAAATGAAATGAAACAGAGATGGCCATAGCAATAATCATGTTTAATAAAATACTCATTCTAGAAAACAGACATTTTTCTAAGTACATTTACAATTTTGAGGTGCTTATACTTTACGTAAGTATTTCCATTTTTTACTTACTTTGTACCACAACATTTCAGAGGGAAATAGTGCACTTTTTGCTCCACTATATTTACATGACACCCACAGAAGGATTAGTTACAAAACATGACAACTTGATGAAAATGTCCATTACTATACAAAGTTGTTAAAATTTAAATTAAAAACCTACTTAATACATGAATAATTCTAATCAATATTATAATCTATATAAAATAAACCTCTGAAAATGACCAATCTGCATAGTGAGTATGTCCCATTACTTTGGTAATTGTGGTGTATTAACTTTTAATTATGTAAATAATAATAATACAAGTACTCCTTCCACCACTGCTCTAGGTTGGTGGTACTAAACTTATAAAGCATTCAACTAAACCTTCAATTGAACACATTAAGGTATACTGATTGATACATTCTGAAACCACCTGTTGCTGGTTGTCATTATTCCCGTTTATGCTCACACAGTCAACACATGATGTCTATTTCAATATGTTCATGTTAGGATATCAAAGGGAAAATTTGCCACCTCTCATGTGGATGTCGATTCAGTGCTGATGGTATATGTAGTCAACTGATGCAATAACTCCTCAGTGTGTGCTGTGTTGGCCGAGAAAGCGTTAAAAGTTATTTTGCTGCAAAATCTGTTCCTCCAGCTCCTTCGGCGTCATAGTGACGTATGATGATAGAGGCACGGACGAACTATGGGCTATTTCAGCTTGGATTTCTAGACTCAGCCTGTGGGGAACCAGGGGCTGGGCAGCCGCTCAAAAACAAAACTTCTTGTCTTAGCAAAAATGCCATCCCAAAATATGAGTGCAGATGATTTGGCTTGCTCAGATGGGTCAGTGCATCCTTGTACACGTAGGCACTGCTGGTACGGCTCCGTGAGATGGACAACTTAGTTTCTTCGGTCATCATAGCGTTCACTGAGGAATGTATTGCTTCAATCGACTACATTGACCATCAGCGCTGAGTGGACATCCACGTGACAGGTGGCGAATTTTCCCTTTAATACCCTAACATGACAATATTGAAAGGCTGAACTTGTAAAAACGTATTTTGCATGTAAAATAAGAGATAGAGACGTCTATCCGTGTGTCATGAACTAGGGGCTTTCCGGGGTGAGGCCTAATGAAAAAACTAGACATATGATACTATAAGAATGACATAAAAAGAGTAATAACAATAAAATGGTAAAACGACACAAGATACGGGACATGAAGACAATCCATTTTGGATCTCTGAGGTATAAAGAGAAATCGATTGTAGTGCAAATGATAGTATGTGAAAAAAAAAAGCTTTTCCTGATGACGTCGCTGCCGTGGTGGAAAACGGTATGTTGGTTGATTGCACGTATATCATTTCTTGGTCTGCATCGTACACTGAACTCTGCAATCCTACTAAGTCTAGCCATTCCCTGCTGCCCCTGGGACTTTTTCTTGTTGACTCCATGTTGAGATGCCAAAACAAGCAGGAGAGAAAACAGATCAATGAAACACCATATCAGATGATGGAAAAGCTGCGAGAGAGAAGGGTTAGCGGAGAGGACTGAAGATCAAACTGGGCAAACAAGAGTGACATCATCACCTCTTGCAACTACCATCACAGCACAGATTTTGATGGTGGTTCGCTCGTGGTCCAACTTTAAAGTGACTATGAACCTCAGATCTTTGCGATTGATGAATATATACCAAATATAGAGTGGTGTAAATTCATTTGACATAGAATTTGTTTCTTAAAGTACTACTCTGAAATACTAACTGATTTAATAGAACTGTAATTTAACCTGTAGCCTGTTAAAGGTGTAATGCCTGGCTAATAGACCCTTATCTGTTAGTAAGTATTCTGATGTTTTGTTGTGGGCGTAGCTTAGCTGGAGGCAGAATAATTCCCTATATATATATAAATATATATATATATATATATATATATATGAGTCGTTCTGAACCTGCTCTGTATGAACAAGTGTATGAGATAACTTTGTTACGATATGAAGCTATATAAATAAAATTGAATTGAATAGCTTGCTGGTGAATATTGTGCAGCCTTTAGTACCAAAGATCAAGACAAGCTAAAGAGAATGAGAGGTTTTTACCCAGGTGATGATTCACAGTGTGTGACACATCACGTGTGTGTTAAGCAAACTGAGGTTTGCATAACACATAAGTTGCACATGCCACAAAAATGCTGTATGGAACCTTGAGTCCTCTCCATCCTACCATGATTAAGGCTGGAGGTGTGAGGAAACCTGAAGTATCTGGCTGAGCCTGGGAGAGCAGGAGGAGTGTTAGATTGGATGGCAGGTATACTGCATCTATCAGAGGAATCATCTCCCCCAAAACACAGTCCACCTCCAGACTCTGTTCTCTGCAGTTCCCAAGGTGTCAGCCAGGGCTATCATATCATAGTCTTGCCATCCAGCTCCGGCTAGCTTGAAACAGAGGGGTGACGTTGAGTCAGGCGATAGACATCTCATTACGCTTTCATATGGTGCTAACCGACTGGTCAAAGAGAGCCAAACACAGCTTCATTGATTCAGACGGATGCTCTGCACGCCCAGAGGCAGGCGCTTCGCTCCTTTCCCAAACGTTAATTAATTTCCTGATGCGTCACTCCTTGTCATTCCCTGCAGTCATGTCTTCTGCTCTGTGTCCTATGGTTCGGCTTTTATCAAACGGCGAGATATTTTTACATCAAAATGATCCCAGCGGTGCTGATGGGGGAGAGCCTGAACCCCTCGTACTTCATGGCAGGGGTTTGACCTGAGCTGGCATCAGCTGAGCTGTCATCCAGAGTGCAGCCTGACGTGACAGTGTCTCTCTGTCTCAGCTCCAACACTGGAGTCATTCTCTCCCAGCCACACTGGACCCTGCAGCAGGCCAGACATATGGCTGACATACACTGCCTAGGGTTATGCCTGGGGGTTTTGCCCTCCTCTGTAGGCCTCAGCTCCCTGGAGAAGCAGGTGGTGCCAGATAACAGCTGCTGCATGCAGCAGTAATGATCTTTCCTCCCATGTATCCTTAATGCACCCCGCCTCCCCAGTCCAACCAGTCCACTTTGTACTCCAGTGGTGCCAAAGAGGCCCAAGAGTACTCAGAGGACTTTCTCAGTATGCATTTTTGTTCATTCACATGTCTTCAGTCATATGTTTGATGTCCGTACTGGTGCCATCAAATGAGGTCATGGTCACAGTTCCATATGAATCCCCGATTGTTGCAGTATTCATGACTTGCCCAGTGGCAATGTGCTGATGGTTCTTGAGTTGTGACACCGATGTTTTAATGGCAGAACCCATTGATTGTTACCCTACTCTTGATTCTTCATGTGTAATTAAAATGCTGATAACCTGATATCATTCAGTGGTTTTAGCCTCACAAGCGCTGTGGCTCTATGGATTGCAATGTCAGTTGCTTTTGACCACTTTGGTCCAGACTGAAACACCTCAACGACTACTGGATGGATTAACACTTGACACGTGAAAAGTCTTGACAACTATTGGAAGGACAAACATGTACAGATATTCATGCTCCCAAGAGGATGGATTCTAATGATAATTATAATATACTGTATATAATAATGATAATTTGATTATCTCCTGACTTTTCATCTAGCACTGCCAGCTGCGTGTACCACTGTTGGGTAGATTACCGTGCAATTTCAAAGTCAAAGTCAAAGATGTCTTTATTATCCCCAAGGGGCAATTTGTTGTATAATCAGCTGTGGCATCCCAAGCAACAACCACAATGCACAACGACACAACCAGCAATCACATCACACATTTAGAGTAGGCAGTCCATCAAATATTTTTTGCTTAGGAAAGTTCCTGAATGAGTGAAATGACCTGGAAGTATCTAAGTGGCAGCCATGATAAGAGCTGATAGATATCTCTAAATACTAAAGAAAGGTGGTCCAGTCCACTATCTGGACCATCCTTTACCAAAGGAAAAGTGGGAATGGGGAATAAACATGGATGAGCTGACAATTACGAGTCCCTAAGTGAGTGACTGAGTAGAAGCAATGGATAAATCAAAATGTGTTTGCGCTGCAAATTTAAACCCTTCTTGTATCATCGTTTTTAGTTTTATCAGATTTTGACCTGTTTTATAATGAGCCAAATAAAAACAGAGACATTTGCATATTATATTTTGAAAAGTCCAAATTGAAATGAGCTCTAAATTTAACTCAAAGACAAAAGGCAGCAGCTGATGAAGGTCGGATGAAACATTACTTGATGAAGACGAACAGAAGAAGCCTGGTCTACAAACACAAATTGACTGGGCAAAGATTCACTTGTACAACTAAAGCCTTGCATACCACCAGCTCAGATGATTGTGTCTTAATTGCACAACATCCAGCATGCAGTCCATCTCAAACTTTAAAGCTGTCTGCTGGTCCTGGGTTGTTAACAAGTTTTTTTCTATCCAAGGGAACCATCTCCACAGGCGTAAATGTTTCAACTTGACGTTCTTAGCTTTGAGGTCACCTCAGAGTTGTATTCCAACAAAAACAACTGGATTTTATTGCAGTGATGACTTTTTCCTCTGTGGCTGATTGTGAATTCTGCCACTGTAGTGAGTGATTACAGTGAAACCCTGCTGACGTGTGGATCTTAGTGGTACCCAGCTGAGGAGCCAGTAGCTGCAGCCTCAGACAGGTCAGAGGAGGTAGCATCACTACTGCCTCACTACCTCTGATTTGCTCTGACAACAAGCCTGTCATTTGGCTGGCAGGCTCTTCTGTATTTAGTTGTTGAGACCAGTTTTTTCTGGCTCTAGAGGGGTCGAACTGGCCATAAACACACAGTAATCACACAGATGGGTCACAGGCCTGGGTGAGATGGAGGTTTAGGTGTGATGTGACTTATCTGACCAACCACAGGGAGCACTGTAGCATTCTTTTTTTTTATGTTGATTGTATAATTTCTTTTTAAAGCTGCTGTATGTTCAATATGTTCAGCTTGATGCATACAATGACAATGTCCAATGAGAAAGATGCTACTCTTAGTGATGAACCCACAGAGAATTATCACCCGATTCTGCAGTTCCTCTCAGCTCTGCAGATCTTTTTAGTGTCCTTCACCTCATTGTTTTGGCTCTACAGCCAGCCAACTGCACTGTCTTTTCCAGGAGCAGACAGCTGCTTCACCAAAAAGAGCCTATGCTGATATACAGCTTTATTTTGTCTTATTTGTGCAGGTTTAAAGGCTGCAAAAGCCGCGCAATCCTTTTGTGATTTGATTCTCAAGGCTCCGGTGCTATTTGCATGTATTTAAATTAGGTAGAATATGCAGACATTTCACCCAAAATTGGCCCCTTTTTATGGAAATGAGCCTCATTTCAAAAAAAGTCCAATTCACAAACATGCGTGCTAATAGCCTAATAGCCATACACAGCTACAGTGGATATTATTACATTTATTATAAGAACGTTATATAGTCGACTTTGCCACATGGACAATTGCAATCAGACGCAAAACATTTTGTGCGTCTTTTGTGAATCAGACCTCGAGACGGGGCAGATAGTGGTTGCAAATGATGCCATTCATGGTGCCATCAGTGGCCACAATCCATTCTTTGTGAATTCCCCTTTCTGTACACTACTTGCTCAGCTTTTGCGTGCACATGATGGCTAAGCAGCGTACCTTCTGTTGGGAGCATCAGTTGTGCACACCCACATTTCATGCAACTTAAATCAATGAATGGTGGGTGGGCGACAATGTTGGAAAACTTTGAGGAGAAACTAATAAAAGTGATTGCTGCTACGACCTCCACTGCCGAGGTGTCAACATTAACAATAGGTTGCCGTAACCTACACGAGTGTTGAGTGTCTGAGGTCCTCGAGAGTTGTGATTGATTATTTCATCAGAGACCGGCTTGAGAGTCGATTTCTGGAAGCAGTGACGAGCGCTGGGAGAACAGAGTGACAAGGCGCAGGGTTCAGTCACAATGTTCCAAAGTTTTATGAACCACACAACTTACACTAAGGCTTGAGCGGATGCATTTCAGGAATACAGATAAGATAGAAGCACCTGGACACAAAGAGGCAGTTATAATATAATATGTCAAGGATACAAAAAGATGGGATGAGCGAGGCCGGAAAGCAGATTGGACGCATATAGATAAAAAAGCTATGCTGAGGGAACAGGGAGTGATGAGAACTGAGAGGGAGAGTTTTTCCCAACATCAAGGAAGATATCCCGGTATCGGCCAGGGATGATTCAATTGATTTTCAATCCTCCAGAACATACAAGGTATGCAGGCAGTAATGGGGTGGGACAACAGTGGGGCATTTTAGGAAATATGCTCAGCAACTTTCTTCATGAGATTTAGGTGATCAGATTTGATACATCCAGCATGCCTGTGACAGAATAAAGTTAGAGCAATTAGCTTAGATTAGCCTAAAGATTCAAAGCAGGGAAACAGCTATTCTGCCTCTGTTCAAAGTTAAAAAGTCTCTCTCTCTCTCTCTCTCTCTCTCTCTCTCTCTCTGTTAAGGCAGCAGGTTGTGCTTTTATGGGGACTTACATGCTATATCCTACGTTTGGTTGCTGGTCACCATGAAATACTTACAGCTCTTCACTCCCAGTAAAACAACAAATAGTAGCTTTTTCATTATTGTATTGTATTATTGTATTGCAGACAGAAATAAAGAAATGTGCTACAACATGTTAGTTATTTAGCTTTAAAGGTGTTGGTATAGAGTTAAGCTAGATCTTTCTCCCCTGCGTCCAGCCTTAATGTTAAGCTAGGATGGGCTAATTAATGCACAGACATGATTGACATCAATATTTCAACCCTCTGCAACAAAGCAATTAAGTGTATTTCTCCAAATGTCAAAATATTGCTTTAAAAATAGGCATATTCCCGGCTCGCAACTGAATGATTGCCAACAATGTGCCCAACTTTAAAAACTTGGAAAAGTAAGTTGGCGTCCACGTTTGTCAAGGACCTGCATCAGGTGAACTCAGGGCAAAACCTCTTTCAACTATCAGCTCAAAGCAGTTTTCAAAGTTATTAAAAGTGAATTTCCACCATGTCTCAATATCACATTCAGAGAATTGTGTTTGTTTGTACTTTGAACTTGACGTCCTCTTGCACCAGGTTGGGTGGGAAAAGTTATAAATCGAGTTTCCCCTCCAGAAAAAAAAGCCCTTCTCCCAATTTTTCCAAACAGTGAACTAAAAGGCTTCTTCCATGTGGCGTCTCTTGATAAATTACAGCGTGCTTGAAGGTTCGCCACATTAAAAATAACCTGAGAAATATGTAGATGGAACAAACCAAGAGCTCCTGCTCTGCTTCAGGCCAAAGCAAACAGACTTTATGTTTGCAAACACCTTTTAAAGAGAGAGAGAGGCCATTACCAGGCCACAGTGACCTGGAGCAAACCTCTCTCTCTCCATCTTACTCTTTATCTCTCTCCGCCGCTCTGCAGCCCCAGTGGTACTAATTGAAAGTGCTGTGAAATATAGATGAACACAGGAAGCAAGCAGGCTGTTCCTTCCTTTTCCTCTCTTGCATCCTCCATCTCGTCTCTCATCCCTCTTTATCCTTTTATCTCTTTATCTGCCTCTCCTCTTGAGGTCAGATTGGTCTCTCTCTCTTCTCTCCCGCTGGCGCTCTCTCCCTCCTCTGCTCACTCTCTTGATCATGAGTCTGGGCAGGTTAGTTATCAAAAGCGAGGGGACACAAGGAAGTTCTTCAAACAAACAAAATAATAGTAAACTATACTACAATATATGGCCAAAGGTATGTGGAAACCTAAACTTTGCACCTTTTATCATTGTTGAATATGTCATGACTCAACTTGTCGAGTCGACAGTGGCTGGTGTTTCAACAGCCAATCAGCTCGTTTCTTTATGCGTTAGCCATTTTATCAACACTAGAAATGCAACCGTGGCAAGTAACCCACGGTCATTGTCCTCATTCATGTTTTAAGACGCTGCAAATTGCATCCAGCCACCAAAAAAATGCCTGAAAAACCAGCAGACTGAACAGAAGTGCAGAGAGCCGTTGCTATGGAAACGTGAAAGCACCAAACTGACCACTTTACAAAACTTCGAGCCAACTCTGATCACTGAAACTCTATGGCCCGGTTCATTTGAAAGGATCTGCATCCACACAGTATTGTGGCTAAAGATGGAAGACACGTGTGACCAGTGTTGCAGTGGAGAGGATGTTCTTTCTCACACACACTTTGCTCTGCTTTATTTTGTTTGGCCAGACAGTCACCTTTGTCAGCCAGTCCTGGTTCATGTAGCAATTCAGCGGGCTCAAGACAGGACGAATGGTTTGGTACACAGTGCACCGGAGGAGTAAGGCAAGAGGCCTTGTTCATTTATTGAAGCAATTTTGTGTCGAGATTCTATTCTGAATGTAGTAAAATCAGCCCTTTCCTTTACTACAGTACCTCATCTGATATTCAAATCTGTTGTCTTTTAGGACCGTGCTTCTCAGCCTTTTATGACATGTGACCCTTTAAGATGAAGCAATCCTGTCCCATGTGATCATAGACTGTATATAAAGATGGACGACGGGTCTCCACTTCCTCCCACTGTACAAAAAGGAAGCCAACATAACCTGGATACAGGCGCTGCCATCTTGTCCTGGGGACGCCAGTTAGAGCCAGAGTCTGCGTAGCTATGATCGTTTTGAGGTCCCGAAAATGCAGGAGGGATGTAGATATTTAGTTTATTGTCTGTTCTGCTCTCCGGAGCGGAAGGTGGCAGTAATGTACCAATAAGCTGGATGCCAACCGTTGAAAAACTAGAAGAAGAAAAAGAAGTTTCGAGGTCCTGCCCACACACCTGCCCGAACCAATCACGAGCACATCAGAAGTTGTCAATCATGACGTCCCACCCCCTTTTTATAGCACCAAATAACAAATTAAAAACAGACTTATCAGAAATATGAACAGTTGGACAAACATCAGGGTGATAAGAAATTATCTTTGGGAACTTTTTATTTCACGTTGCTTCCACTAACATGGAGTGGGTGGGGTTTATGACATATACTGCAGCCAACCACCAGGGGGCCATCCAGGTGTTTTGGCTTCACTTTTTGGGGAGCTGCCATTTTGTCCATCTGTAAACAGGCTGTGCTTGTGGCTCTTTGTCACGGCTCGCATGTCCATCATGTCCATAAGTTATTCACAGTTCAATCAAAGAGTGACTTCGTCTCATCAGATGCTTCACAGTCTTGAAGAGGTGAAACTATGCAGTATTCTAAAGAAAGAAGCAAAGATTTGAGAAAGTGAAAAATAAACATCATTCTGCATAGCAGAAAGTACTTTAAAAAAAAAAGTATTTCATCCTTGGGTATTCATCTCACAACTCCTTGTAGGGGACCCAACCCCCACGTTGGGAACAGCTGTTTTAGGAGACAGCTGTTCTATTTTAATTGCACACAGACACCTGTGAATCAAAATACAGACTAAAGTATCTTTCACCTAAAACATGCAGTGGATGTGGGTACAGTGTTTTCAGCCCTGATTAGTGTCTGTACATTTCCCTGTCAGGCTGCACAAGAGCCAACAGACTCCACCAGTCAGTGGCAGCCTGTATGTAGCCTGAGAGGTGAAATGTGGGGCTAAACAGTCCACAGTAATACTCTAAATGAGTGTATGGGCATGAGGGCGACCCAGATGAGCTTACCTATTGGAGCTTCTCTCTCCGGACTTGGAGAGTAAGAGGCGTGTTTAGAGGTGAGTAAAAGTTGTATGCGGGACAAAAATAGGATCTTAAAAATGAAAATGGGAAGTAACACCCTTTGTTTGGTGTCACGGTCACGCTTCAAAATGTGGGTCACATAACCTGTAGTAAAGCGTTACATCCCAGAGACAATCTGTGCATGTGATTGGTTTACTTACACGCGCACTGTTGACTCCCAGCCTCTGGTTCACGCACGTACGGAGCGGAACCCAAGGTTACCGGGCCTGCAGGGGCTCACTCAGCCCCAAGAAAATGTCTCTGAGCGTCAGCACTTTCACTTGATGACTCTCTCTCGCGCGCACACACACACACACACACACATACACACAGCCTGCTAGTTGCTGCTGCATGATCATTTGATATGGTTATCTGTATAAGCTAATGTTCTGTGTCTGTGACTGTGCTAGGAACGAGAATAATGCTTGTTTGTGTGTTGGTGTGCAAGTGTTTTGAGTTGATCCCACTGAAAGTCACCTCTGATAGCCATTATACACCCACACGCTGAAATATCCCTCAATTTCTCTTACCCCCTACCAGCTCACTCCCCCACAACGCACACTAAACAGACATGGTTTGTTGCTATGTTTCTCTGATTTGCAGGGGATTCACAACAGCGCCACGGCCATATTAATAGGGTGGTATATACTTCAAGGACTAGCTGAATCTTAAGCACAGCAGTAGATCTGCGACGCGCCAGGAATGAGTTTAGATTCTACGGTTTGGGAATCAAAAGGCATTTCGGACCATCAATCCGTTTCCCACACATATTGTAATATCAGGATTGAAGTCAAGGCGTGGCACTTTGTATGTGAGTGAATATTTGTATGCATGTTTCCTTGGTTTTGAGCATTACGCATGTGTACGTGTGGTTGTAATTTGGGTGTATCGGTGTGCAATTACACAGTGAGTCTGCATCCACCTACTGTATATCTGTCTGTGTGTGTGTTGTATGAGGCTGCACATCACCTCTGTGCCTTTGTTGTGCTGCTGCAACCTTCTCAGTCTGTGTTCTGTGATAGATCCTGACAAGCTGCTGTCTGAATAATTGATTCTCTGATCTGAAAGTTTGATGTTTAGCCCGAGGGCTGGATTAACCTGCAGACAGTACCACCGTCTCCCGTCAGAGGTAACCACAGCACAGCCACATATACTATAATTGGACCGTTCGGTCGTTTAATGGTCAATCATGATACACATATACGCACGTGCAGAGAACAGCTCAAACACACACATACACGTTGAAATGTCTCCTCTGCTTTTGACCCATCCGGCCATCCTTCTTCCGAGGGGAGCTGGAGCAGCGGTCAGCCTTCTATGGCGCCCGGGGACCAAATCCAGTGCACATCCCTGTCCTGTCTTGGTCAGGGACAGGACAGGATAGACGCACAACCGGGGGCAACTTAGGGTTCAGTGTCTTGCCCAGGGACACTTCGACATGTGGACGGGAGGAGCTGGAATCAGAACACCGACCCGACCATAAATACACATGCATATTCATGTACACGTATGTGCACATACACACACCAGACACCAGTTGACGTGGTGGACCCTCCTCTTGGCTAGTCAGACAGAGCTGCAGATTACATGCAGCCTCCCACCTGCAGACATAAGCAGGCTGATTTTCACTGTTCATTTGTCCTCCTGATCCCCATGATCAGGGTGGGTGGGTCTCATGGGTGGCAGATGTTCAGCGCATCAAGGGAGACATCAACGCTCCATATTAATAAAGCTCTTCCTTCACAGGTTGCCACGCTCTAAGGCAGCGTGAGCCAGCTCACCTTTTCAGGGGAAACTCTTCAAATTCTCTCCAAATGGAGCCTTTTTTTCAAATTAGACATCACGGAAGGATAGTAAATGAAAGACATTCAGCAAATAACATTTTGTTGCAGGTTTACAGACTTGTTTTTGTATTAAGCTGTGATCAGGAAGGAACCTCCACTAACCTGGATGTAGTTAACACAGTGTCTCATTCCCATTCAAACTTAAAGATGCATTAAGCAATATTTTAGTAGAAACTAAATATCAAATTTCTATGTTCAGTGTGAGAGGGGTCGCTCATAGTAAAAACCCCACAGACAGTTATGACCTGCCTCTGCAGTTCCCCTCAGCTCTATGGAACTATTTAGCATCTTTCAGTTCATTGTTGTGTGTTTGAGGCCTGAGTCTCTCTCAGGGACCCCACATCAACCTCCGTTCCAGCAGCTCTGATGAACCCACTGCGCCTGCTCAGCAGCAAACAGCAGACAGACACAGTTAGAGACGAGCTGGTGAACATAGCAGCAGAACATAGCAGCAGCAGCTGAATAGACTGATATTTTTCTCAGGAGGCGGTGGAGACCCAAACGGAGCTAAAAGGAGAGTGCGTATAGGTTCATCGGTTGGACAGAAACACAACTTGCTCTTTGTCTGCTGGATGTGTGTTAGCCAATCTGCCACAGTGAGTAATTCATTTCATGGCCCCAAAGTCGAGAAACATTTAACTGCTTTAAAGAAATAATTACAACCAGGAAAAATAGCCCCATAGCAAAAGTATACAAATGTATTGCTTCCTATTGACCGTATGATGTATTTTCTGCAAAAGAAACAACACAAAAACAATTGTTACTGCTGTAAAGACATCATTTAACCTTTTGGGAAAAATGCATCTTTCTTTCTTTAAATGGATTAATTGATATTAATCTCATGTCTGCATAGTAAGCATGACACTGCAGTCAGAATGTGTTTAGCCTAGCTTAGCATTAAGTCCAAGTTTGGACAAAGTTACCTAGCTCTTTTCCCCTACATTCAGTGTTTATCACCTCCCAACTCTGTATTTAAGGTACAGACTGTGACACATGGCCTTGGCATATTCCCTGTGTCTCTTGTATCACTAGCCATCTCTTTGTGCCTGGTTCTGTCCACTCCCACTCTCCTCTAGTGGGTACAAACTTCCCACTTCGCCTGCCACCCGGGTATCAGCTGCACCCTTTCCTTCCTGAAGTAGTTCTCCATGGATGCTGACACTCAGGCCTTCATGTCCGTCTGTACCGTGTGTGCTTACTGGAAGCTGCCCATAGTCTCACATCGCCCTCGACTTCGATCCTGGGTTGCGACCTTTCCAAGGTAACACTGTTGTACTCAACTTTGTGTGCAGGCTCTTGACATTGTCGCCGAGTACCTCGGCTCACTTCTCAGGTTTGGAGAGCTTTCTGTTCAGGCACGGGCTGTGAATGATTCTCTCGCTCGCTCTCTCACTCTCGTAGGTAACAGCACTGACTCTGATACAGGATACCGTGCATGTGATAACACCAACTCTGGTACAGGGGCATACCAGGAGTTTGAGGTTTGATTCCTGGTCAGGGCACCAGTGTGGGCCCTTAGTCAAGGCCCTTAACGCTACCTGCCTACCTCATATCCAATGAGTGATGATGATACAATAGTCACACCGGCTCGGACGTCACCCGGGTCCACAAGGTCCGTGTCAGGTGTTTTGGAACCAGAGCAACCTGATGAGAAATGGGTTACTGCAACAAGACTCCCCAAACTGGGAGAGTGGCTCCAACAGATTCCAGGAACAGCATCCGAGATCTCTGTCCAGAAGAGTGCAGTCCTAGATTTTATATATATATAAAAGTAAATAAATAAATGTGAAAGTCCGGTCCCTACTGCTTTGACAAATTCTTTGCCTTTGGACAAATGTAGCTGATGACCCCTGCCCTATGGATTGATGACATACAGAATAACACACGATATTGTAGTCAGCTTTATAATTTTGTATGTGTTATTCCAACATTACTGTACAACCAGGGATGTACACATCATAATGTAAATATAATAAAATCATAGAGGGACGTTAATTCCTCTTTGATGTTCTCCTTTTTTGTTGCAACGGGTATAGTGTGTTCTTTGGTTTGGAAAATGCCTCATTTTATTAGGAATATGCTTGAATTCGAATACACACCTTGACAAATGCTTGATTTTCAACATCTAGTTGGAAGAAAACATGTAGTGTTTCATCATCGACACAATCACTCATGAAAACCAAAAGTCTTGTCATATATAAAATGAATCGATCCCGTGGTCATCTTTGTTTGCTGTCTCCTGGCATTTATTGCAACAATTTAGATTCAAGACTCTGGTAATTTTTGGTTTAGGCACCTTGAAAGTGCTTGAATTATACTCTTAAAAAGATGTATGAACCATGTGAATAATGCAAGGCAACATTTTGTTCAGTCAGAACACACCTTTTGTATTATTATCAGAGACAGATTTATTCCACATTTGGAGCATTTGCAGCAGAAGCAGTGGGTACATAGAAAATATAACCAGTGCTCTTATCTTGGTGCTTAAGAGCAGGACGAGGTCAAGAAGCAATACAGTCACTAACAACTGCTGGGGAGCCAGAGCCTTCAAGGTCTCACGAGTTTACAGCCGCTACACAAACACATCGCTTCATCATCTGTGTTCCCCGCTTGATTTGAATTGTTGACAGGTTTGAATGAATCCTTTCCCCTTCGAAAAAAATGTGGATGCATCGCTCCCCTGCTGCGACATCCTGTCTTAGTTCAGAAACTGCATGACAAATTGACAAATTGTCAATTTCAATCGATGCTACGGCTGAGCAGTTTGTTCTTCATTATGAACATGTCTCGTCTTAAAAACAGCATTTCTTGAGTGATGAGATGACAGATGAAGGTATGTACGTACGTGTGATTTAGCAGTAAAGTAATTACTGCCTTGTCAAGAAGTGCCATAAACTAATGACCTACATCAAACAGTGCTGCTGCCTGTATTGTTAAAATGCAAGTGGTTTTATTTATCGGCCTTCCCGCCGTTAGCCCTCTCTCTGTCTCCTCCTGTGTGCTGTTTCTCTTTGCTTATCTGTCACATTGCTGAGGTGAGTCCTCTGTCTCCTGATTTATTCATGATACGACTTTTAATATCATTCACTATGACACTGGAGTCTGCATCTCAAATTAAAATCCTTCAGGCAAAGTGTGCGCCGTGCACTGTGCACAGAACGTGTGTGTGTGTGTGTGTGTGTGTGTGTTCTGAGAGGGGAAAAAGAGAGATCATGTATTGTATATCCATTGGCTTATACGGCGCGGTGAGAGCAGATGCTTAAATAATCCATTATCTGATTACATGAGGGCGTTGCATGCTTATGCAAAACTGCAATGCTACATGTTTACACAGGAATATCACAGGACTGTGCGTTTACTGTATATACTGTACAGTGGATATACAGTATATGTAGACTTTATATAAAGCGTGTGACTTGTCGTTGTGAGTCTCTCCGTGATAATGTGGCATCTCAACAATTAGGTGTAATTGAGCAGGGTTCGTGATTGTCACTGTCACCGGCAATTGCAGTGATGGAAAGTCATTCCATTCAGGAGTGTGTGGGTGTTAACCACGAGTGTGGCTCCATGTTTGTCTTTGTGTTTTAATGGGCGCTATAAGCTTTGATGGAACATTACCAGTTTGTTCATGTGTGTATGTCAACATATGTGGGTGGAAAGGTGCGCGTCTGAAGAGCTTTTTCCGTTTAAATGTGTAGGTGGGATTTTGTAAGTGTTTATCTGTGTACTGGAGAATTTGTCAGAAGCGTTTGAAAGTGACAAAGACGGGAGGAAAGCCATGTGAAGACTTAAAGACACCCGTGTGGTTGTGTTTTCCAACCACGTTGCCTCCTATACATTTGTGTCTTCTGGATGACAACATGATCACACTTTTAACCTGCTGATTGCAGTCTGCTTGTTGTCACCTCTCACCAGATCCTATAGCTTCCCAATGCTGTGAACTGCAGCTTCGTTTTCCTATTCAGAGAAACTTTGTTGCTTGGAAATGCAATTTTAAGCTCAGATCTGCTACGAATGACAGCACCCGCACTTTCATGATATTTTCATGATATGGTGGTTGGAGCCAGCGTTTAGCAAGGTGTGCTTATACCCCTACTTCTTTAGTATAGTTGCAAAGACTGTAGAGTAGCTCATCTAATTAAAAAAAATTGAAATTATGATATGATTTAAGAAAAAAAAGTTCAAATTCAGTTTGATCCAACTCCACCACCTGAACACTGTGTTGTGATTGAGAGTGCATGAAAACAAGTCAGCAAGTGAGCAGAAAACACGTTAAAATGTTAATAGATAAATGGTTGACAATGAAAGCTGAAAGTAATGAAATAACTGTTCAAGAGGTAAATGTAACAGTTTATATAGTTATCTTAAAGTAACAGAAACAGTTCTGGAAGTGTAATAATCAGGTTTACCGTCGAGTAGAATCAGTGTCGGTGGGGTCCCAGGCCTTGTTGATGAAGCCAGCTGCCGTCGGGAAGAAACTGTTCTTGTGGCGTCAGATTTTGGTCCAGCGGAATCACAGCTTCCTGTCGGAGGGGAGCGATTCAAAACGTTTGTGTCTAGGGTGGGAGAGGTCGGCCACAATCTCTCCTGCTCACCTCGGGGTTCTGGAGGCACACAGGTCCTGGAGGGTGGCAGCCAGGGACCTTCTTGGCGGACTGAATGAGACACAGCAGCCTGACCTTGTCCTTGACAGTGGCAGCAGCATATCAGAAGGTGATGGAGGAGGAGGAGGAGGTGATGATGGACGCAACGATGGTGGAGTAGAAGTGAACCCTCACTGACTTTGGCAGGTGGAGCCTCTTCAGCTGCAGTACATCCTCTGTTGTGCCTCGTTGAACTAGTTAGATAACTGTAATGGAGAAATGTCTGCAACGTTCAACATGACTGGTGGAGCGGTGTATGACTGCAAACTTGACCAAACCAACATTAACACCGATCAGTCAGTTGTATGTAAAAATGATTGTAACAATATCCACTATTATGTAGTGAATAGTGTAAGATAACAGCAGTTAAAATACACACAGGTCACGGAACAGGGCTGTGGAGGTACGTCAGACAAAAACAGTTGGGAACCGACGCTTAACACCCTCTGGCTTGGTCATTATGGACTTTCACACACAAACGAAAAGAAAATATTTATACGCATGTGATGTAAAAGGAATTCTGGTGGAAAGAATTCAGAGGACTTCTGTGTTCCGTCTGCTTGCTCTTTGGGTGGGAAGTCATTATGTGCGTTGCCACCTGGCCCTCCTCTTACCCATAATGCTGTATTGCTCTGTGGTAACAAATACCCAAAGGACAATAGCGAGGGACAACAAAGGATGAAGATGAAGAGGAGGGTGGGTGCACGTTGTGCCTCAGAGTGAGGGCATGGCTCAGCAGGCTCGGCAGTGTCCCCTCGATGCTGGCTGGGTTTTGATGTTGAGAACTTGGTTGCTAATGTTATGCAACTTTGAAGACGGAGCGTTTGAAGTTATGTATGAGTTGGACTCATTTCCAGCCTCTTCCTGATTTGTTTTTGGATTTATTTTTTTTTTTTTTACCATCACTTTCTTCTCTAAGAGTTTTTTTTTTTTTCTATGAGAAGCACAAGTTTTGTGTTTGAAGTGAAGAAATGTTTCAAGGGTGTCTGCTGAAGCGTCCATTGTGGTAGTGGTCTTCGCTGTGCCTTAATTGTATCGGCTATGTTTCCTCATTCCCTCTCTCCTACGGAATCTATACCTTTTCTCCCAAGTGTCTGGTCTTTCTTTGGACTCTGCTCACAGATTTTCACAGGAGAATGTATGAAATACCTCATAAAGGAAATAACACATTGTTCAAACAGTGAATCCGAAAGAACAAACTCTTCAACGCACTCAGGGGTTTTGCAGCTACAACCATACCCACGTTTCTACTTAGTATTGAGTTGATTGCATCAACCAGTCTCACTATATTGTACTATTACGAAGGCAACATTGTTTTCAGTAGCATCTTTGAGTTGAACAGACTTAAATATGCACAATATATAAAGGCTGATAAATTGTCTGGACTGGCAGAAACACCGCCATGTTGTCTGTTTGACATTTCTTCACACAGATATGTTGTTCTGTTTCCTGCCAAGGGACTACATATGTAAATGAGCTCATAGCTAACTCTGCACACTGCCCCTGTCAAATAAACACATAAATAAATAAAATTGTATGAATATGGACCTGTTTGATCGCTGACTGCAATGAAGTTAGGGAGGCCACACTGTTTCTCCCTTCATTTTATTTCATTTATTCTATGACTAAATGGCATTCCACAATAAATATCAACATACAGTGTATAATTCTGAGATTAACTGTAGCCACTTTCAAGAGGTGCTTTTTGAAACTTGTTTGGAATTTTTTACAATACATTTCTCACATGTTTTCTGTCCAAGTCTGAACATCTTTAAGAAGCGACGATTCACTGCTCAGCTGTTGGTCATCCTACATACTGCCACAGGCAAAGGGGGGTACACTTTAAGTTGCTGTTGCTGCTGAGGGGACTCAAGTTATCATAAGTTAATGTGGACCATTTTTGCTAAACGTGTGGTGTAGCAGATTACTAATAGGTTCAGCTGCCCGGTCTCACAGAGGATTCCTTTCATTGTTGGGGAATGTGTCGCTAACTTCTTCAACAGCAGCGAGTGAGCAACTTTATTTTACATTGCATGCTGCCAACGATCAGCGATTACAGTCGGATCATGCAAATAAGTCATGGTTCATTACAATAATGGGGCGACTGCTATTACAAACGTTATGTTTCAATATTATGTCCTTTCTTTCTATTACCTCGCACTCTGTTAAGATATCGATGATGAGAATGCCTTCAAAGATGTTCCTGTTGGCGTCCTCGGCGTTCAGAAAGATGGGGTCCAAAACTTGGCTGGAAGGCAACGTTGTCATGGAAGAAATTAATGTAATGTAATGTGCCTCCTGTCGGCCCAAATGTATGAACTCCACTTCATGACATAACTGTGTTTAATCTTTATTCAACGGGTGATTGCTGAGCCTGTGTAGAGATGAGCTGACACGGCCTACAAAATTCAAAATCTAAAAAAGTCTGCTGCCAAGTGTATACAGGGCTGGCCTGCCCAGACAGAATGTATGTAAATGTTTTATTAGAATGAGTGTGATGTATTGCTCTTATTAAATACAACTTTAATAAATCCACTGCACTGTGTGTTTTCTTAGTGAATGAGACTCAACTCCTGTTGTCTCAACTTAAAAATTTAATTTAAATTTAAATTAATGATAAAACAACACAAAATTAAATTGGAAAATCATACTTAAAATACTGAGTGTAGTAGTTGGGCAAATGGTTAATAACTTGGCTTTTACTGTATTGAACTTATATTGCTATATATTATCATTCAAATCAATTGTGCTCAAATCTTTAAGGTAATCACTTGTCTCAAATGTTTTAAGTAAAGCCAACTTGCCGAGATTAACACTTGGTCTGGTATGAACAGTAGTTCAAAGTAATGTAGTATTACTGAATCAGTTTGCTGTTCACATCACACTGACATATTATCGCATCAGAGTTTTTATGGCAAACATGTTCTCAAACAAGTGCTAAATGCTCCACTGTGTTCACCAGCACAGTTCCTAACGTCGTCTGTCGGCTGTTCGATGCTGGACAGAAAGTCCATCAGAGCTTTTGAACTGAAAACAGCCGCCTGCTGCTGGAAAGAAGGTTGATAAAAGCAGTGAGAGTGAACCAAAACAGTAGACTTGGAGCCTGTAAAAGCAAAACGAGGAGCTGAAAGACACAAGCACGACCCGTAGACCTGAGGGGAACTGCAGGCTTGACACCATTCACAGTTCACATAGTCACTTGATCCATTGTTAATATAAAAATACTAATTGTTGCAGCTTTATAGTCGTGTAAATAAGACTTTGGCTTTACCTTCAGCTGTGTTGTCAAAATATAAACTGCAAATGATATATATCGTTTTACATGTGACAGATACCAAGAGATAGCAGGAGATGGAAGGAACACAGGATGAAAACGTGGAAACGTAGTTTCTATTTCACTGTCTCTAAAAGTCTGTTTCTTAGAAGAAATGCCTTCAAATGTTCTGCAGAGTATAAGTGTACAGTGTAGGAGTAATAAAATGGGCCGATGTGTATCTATTGATAGATGTGAGGATTTACTGTGTGACGTCTAATCAGATCTCAACCATGCCAGTCTCCTAATAAACAATGCCAGCGTGTATTTGATCTCGCCCCGTCAGAAGAGGCTTATGAGGAGTGCAATGAAAACAATATTTCAGCCTGATACAGGATCTATTTTCATTCAGTTCAAGATTTCTCCATTTACCTCTCCCAACAAACACCACCGAGCTGCTGAGCGCCAGCTATTCCTTCGCTTTGCTGCTCTCTGCCCCTTGTCAGAAAAGACAAATGATGTGAATCCTTTCTTTTAAGAACGCTGCAGCCCATTTTGTTGTCGTTCTGCGGGAGCAATAGCACTGTTCAATATTTAGGATTAGGCTTTGACAGCGTGGAGGAGGAACCATTATCCCATTGTCGTGTGAAGCCGGAGAGAGCGGTTTGGATCTCTGTGATGTGCACTTTTAATGAGGCCCATTAAATCAAGTGGCAGTTCCTCGCTAGGAAAAGTTGGTTGGTGTTTAATAGTTTCACCGCAAGCTTACATAAGCCCCTTTAAGGCAGCGCTCGGCCGCGTTTTTCCGGGCAGCGCCGGGAGAAGGCTCCCTTGCTCCGCTGAGAGGCACGCAACAGCCATTAGCCGTCCTCTGGAGTCTTAATTAGGGAGCCACGTCGACCTGAAGACGAGCGCGTGAGAGGACCGCACGTTGGTCAACAGCCAAACAAAAATAGATGAAAAAACAGAGGCTCCAATTAATTACAGACTCCAAATGAGCATCCAAGTAGTAGCAGGCCTTGAGAGGCGAGAGGAATAAAGTCAGGCAGGGCTGGTTAAACTGGAGTGATGGAGGGCTGCCACCGGTTTATACGCTTTCTTTTACAACAGCCCCCACTGCACATGCAGAGCTCACGTTACAGATGTTGAAGAACGCTTATCAAGCAGCAACCAGGTCGCGGCGCCTGAGGGTAACCTGATCTGACTGATCTTAGATTGTGTGCTATATGTTCTTAGCTTGCGACTGACTTTGAGGGGATATATTGTCTCCGCTAGCTTATCCTTCATTTGGTTAATTGGCATTCAGTGCATGCACTCGTTTTTGCGTGTGTTCCGTGTGTGTGTGTGTGTGTGTGTGTGTGTGTGCACTAGTTCTTGCCTGCTTTTGTTGCACCTCAATTCCACAGTGTGAAGCAGGTACTGCTGCCGTGGCCATGGTGATGAGAAACAGCATCAGAGAGGATGACAAAAGACAATTGCCATGGTGACGGTGTACGATGTTTGGCATTCATGTGACGACAGTAAAGATGACACGGTGAAGATATCTATGATGGCCGTTACGACAGTGATGAGGATTACCGGTATGACAACAATGAGCGTTAAGGCGCCAGCGGTGACAGCAGCGACAGGTTCGGTGACGAGTGCTATGATGGCGATGAGCATCACGGTGCTGGTCGTGACGGCATCGAGGCCTGATGCCCACAGCGAGGGCTTCTGTATCAGATTACGGCTGGGTCTGCAGGCAGAAGACAGCAGCCTCTCGTTAACTTTAATGAGATAAAGACATGCCCTGCTCTTTGTCTGGGGAGTTCTCCTTTTTATATTCAAGTGCGTGGAAATGTGTGTGCGCTTCCTCTTGGAGGAATGCCGCTCCTCCGCGACCGCAGCCGCCTCACAAAGCACAACACACACAGAAATAATGTCATGTATAAGAGGAGAATGTCAAATCTGATCACTAGTCATTTGTATTCCCTTTGATTTGTCTGCGTGTAGAGTTGTGCATTAACCACGGCGTCTGTGCCGTATACCACTGATGTTTGGCTTATTTGTAAATGAGCAATGCTCCTGCTTCGACAGACCTTGACAGCAGACATTATGCTACTTTGCATCTGTGTGAAAATATAAATGTGTGTGCGCGCCTGTAAAACGAGTAGATCTTTGCATGTATCTATTTGTGTATTGGTGAGAGTGTGTGGCTGGGCGCCATGCCAGCCTCTAAGTGACAGCACCCCCTCTCGCTGGCGCATCTTTGTCTCAGAGACTAATGGCACAGAGAGAATCAATTACCGCCATAACGTTGGTGATATGCCAGAGCTGCTGGGCGGTGGAGAGAATAAGCCATTCCCATGCACCCGCCGTTTTCACCCACCGCCCTTCCCCCTTCCTCCTCCTCCCCCTCCTCGTCCTCCCATGTCAACCAATGGCCGGTTGGAGACGGTGACATGTCCCTTCTCTTCCCGTCATCAGGCCTCTGCGGAGCACCACAGGGAGATGGCACCCATTCCAGACACTCCCCAGAAGCCACAGTTACACCCCGTCATCAGAGAAGCCCAGGATCCCACCAGCGAGGCGAAGAAGGACACCCTGCGGCTTGCAAACATAGTTCCACTCCACCACTCACTGTGGCAATGTTTTACTATTTTGCAAATTAGCCTTTAAGCAATGTAGCTCATGCTTCAGTGATTTAGTGAGAGAGCAGGTGATCACCATACCTGCTCGTGGCTGCTAATCTGCTCAGCGTGCTGCTAAAGGACGCGGTTGTGGTTGCTATAGGGGCGCTGCAAAATGTCTTCTGTGCTCAGGAGGTGTTTATTAAAGCCTGTGATAAATAACCCTGATGATCAAACACAGAGGAAATGTGTGTAAATCCAACATCCCATCCAACAGACTTAATCGAAGGATGAAAGTACAGAGTCGACCCGATGCCTCATGAAGACCCAGTAAGTTGCTTTTAGGGCGTCCAGGTGTCAGCAGCCAGCAATGCTGTTTGCAGCCGAGGTCGTCAATAACCACCTTCTGTTGATAATACAGGGGGAGAAGTTAGCACTGACAAGTGCTTAATGCTAACCAAACATTAGCCACATGTTGGAAAGCCTTAGGTTTAGGAAGTAGACACCTTCGGCCATCATTAACCACCAGTGGACGATGCTCAGGCCGGGTGTAAATAGACACTCTGATAACCTTTTACCTTCAATAACCCCAATGATGTCATAGTTATGTCACCAGGGTTATGTCAGCTTACCATTGGAATCTAAATATCTTTTAACAGAAAGTCTGCATTACAAACTGGCGTGGAAGGTCTTTACCACACTCTTATCAAGCTGCATCATGGGAAGTGTAGGATCCTGTGTTTCTGGAGCCTGGCCTGTATTAGGGAATAACGTCAAGCTCTCTAAATTTAGACCAGCTGTCTCTCACAAGTCCCCCAACTTCATGGAAGTGCAATACTAAATCTAAAGTGTCGGATGGACTTTAATCCTGGAATCGACTTTGTTGCCTGTGATTTTAAGGCGGAACACAGAGCAGTTTCTATGTCAAATCAGAAAGGAGGGGGGGCCCCTTCGCTTTCAGGCTGGGGCCATCGACTCAAAGGCAAGGCAAGTCTATTGTTTGCTCCACACTCCGGAGCAGAAGGTGGCGGTAGTGCACCAATAAGCTGGATGCCAACCGCCATAAAACTAGAAGAAGAAGAAGGCTTTCAGACTGGATCTGATATCTTGAATAGGTATATCTTGAAGGGTTACTCCTTTTGAGCATTTCTTTAAATGCCACTTCTTCAATCTGTTATTTTATTTATTAATATTTTCTACTCTAAATCCTGATTCTTATTTTAATTAATTCATGTCACTTTTTAATTTTCACTTCAAAGTCAAGTATTTTATCTTCACACCTGGTTGTTTTATTGCTCAATTGGTGGGTTTTGATTTAGCTGTTTTATCACTCTTGTTTTTTTGTGTAATAAAGTACTGAAACCTACTGTATGTTATCATTTTGGCATGAAACTACCAGCTGCTCAAATATTTCCCTTTTCCATATCCAAAGGTTGAAAATACTTTTAGACTCAACATGAAGTTATAAAATGCAAGCCTTTAAACATCATTTTCACCAGCATGGGACACTGCACATCTCTGCTGTGAACCAGTATTGAAATAATACAATCTCTTGATGCATATTGTTTAATCTGATCGAATGCTCCAGTGGAATCAGTTCGGAGTAAATTCTAAGTGAAACCTGCAGCATCACCTGCCACGCCCTATACCTCCCATCCCGCCTCCATACCCTCCCTGTGTCTGTGTGTGGTTGTGACTGTGTGAGTGGAGACAGGTGTACTCGAGTCAGAGCAGAGCCCCACCTGCTGGAACCCGTTACATAATCAAGCTTTAAATAAACATCATATTTACCTTATTCCTGTCTCCTTGTCTGAGTCTGCACTTGGGTTCACTTGTTCAGCCCCACATGGCAAAACTACAGTCACACACTCTAAAACTCCATCACATCAATAACAAATAATGAATTTTGTATTTAAGAGCATTTGCTGTGTTCGAATTGCAGTAACCAAGCAGGATAACAGAGGGATGCTGAGATTGTCTCGATGTCCATTTAGATGCACCTGATATAAAACCACAAATATCTGAAGTAGAAACTCTTTTCTGCACACTGCATCTTTTTAATATGGGGTTCCTCAACAGCAAAGCAGCATGTATACAGCCACATGAAAAGCTTGTGGCGGTAGTTAGAGTACATAACCAGTCTCAACGCGCTGACTGTCGCATTTAAAGGGCTGCAGAAGGAGAACAAGCCCCTTTGTACGACCCGTTTTCTGAAGCCCAGCCACCAGAAACGAACATCGTCTGAGCCCAGACCTCGCACACTGAGCTTTTCAAATTATCCATCAAACAGGATCAGATTGTCTCGCTTCTCTCACAGCTTCAAACAGACTGCGAGAAGAGAGAGGCGGCGGGTTAGACTGAGAGAAAGAGAGGTGGACGCAGGCATCTGACAAACTCATCTGCAACATAGAGGAGAAGTAGCGCGTCTGTGGTAGGAAAACTAAAAGAGATGTCTGTCTTCTGCTGTTACAGTAAATAGCTTTTATATACTTGGGTAAAAAAAACAGTACCCAACCTTGGCTGTGAAAGTTGTCTTGTCTAGACGTGGTAAACGGGCTACATTTGAAGTGTTGTCAAATAAAAGATGAGCTGTTACTCAAAGGCCTCTTCACTCTCTTCATCTCCCCTCAGTGTCTCTTCCCTATGAAGTTTCTACCATTCGCTGCTGATAGCACCGGTTTTCAGGAGGACACGCAAAAAAGTTAGCATCGCAGGGAAAGACATACTCCTCCAGGGGTACTCATCCATAAACCTTAGCTTTCGGTCAGCAGTCACTAATACATCCAAGCTGGATGGGGTCAGAAGTCGTCTTGTGTAAAATGTAAACCCATCAGTACTTTTCTATAGCAATTTCTCATGAAATTTCAATTGCATTGCAATAATCTTGGAATAACTTAGAGTTAGAGTTAATAGCGTTAGAGTTAGTATTAGTAGCTGCATTTTGCATCTTAAACAGAAGGAGACAAGTTCTTCTCTGAACTTCTTTGAGCAGGAGAAGGAGGCATAAGAAATCACTCCTAACTGGCCAAACCTTCTCATACTGATGTAGATTTTGGAGTAAAAGCATTTTATCAACTCTCTTAAATTAGAAAATCACACCTATCAGTGCTGACTTTTAGCTTAGTACCCCATGTTATGGGAATTCTTGATGACAACTTACTTGCGTGATGACGCTTGCTGAAATGTTATTTTGACAAAAACACAGCAATAATCGCTTCCTTGAGACTGAGCATGTGTGGGCGCAGGGAAGGAACACACGCTGTCCTCACAACGTTGGACTTTTCTTTGGAACGGGGGAAAATGCAGCAGTGAAAAAACAGTGACTATTCTGTCAGAACCAACAACTTCTGCAGTCGTAAAGCCACCTTTGATGACGTTTATGCGCCTCCATGATGTGCACAATTAAAATGTAAACTCTATTTCAAACAATAACCCGGGATATAATGTTTGAGAGATACAGTGTGTTCATTTTGTTACAGTGCATTTCCCACGACTGGGTGACAGGAGCTCCTGGACAACATTCCAGGTGGAGAGCTCATAAGTACATGCCTTCCGCCCACAGGGTGGGGAGTTGGCTGGGTAGGAATGTGTTTGGCCAGACTGGAGACTCATCGCCCAGCTTCTCAGGTCAGCCTGCCGGTAGCTGTGTGGACGGGAGGCTGCATTATCAAGAGCCCTGGTATGGGCTAGGGTTTGATGTGGTGGATGACCGGCAGTTGAATCACGTAAGATCGCAGTTTTCATGTGAGGGTGACCACTTCCTTTTTCCCCTTGGCGGTGGCTGTCAGGACAGTATTTTAAGGCTGCGGTTAAAGATTCAGATAGTGCGAGATGGCTGTGTTCACCACTCGTTAGGAAGCTTCGCCTCTGAACACACACACACACAATAAACACAGCGTACCAACATTCCTACCCACATGCGTGTTTTCATGCGGTACGTTCCCTCGCAACACGTACCATTCCAGCTGTAATGATGGAGAGTTTGGAGTTGATCTAAAGCTGCCTTGCATTAAACGTATGGTAAAGAATGAAATGAAACCTTTTAACAAAGACAAAGAAGATGAAACAGCAGATTAATATCGGTCCAAAACTCAAATAGAATGTTATGGCCCCATTTAAGTGAGCAGGGTAATCTATTTTAAACCTGGAGTGTGGGACCTTTACGTATAACTGAATGTGTGTTATATCCAGACGAGTTCACACAACATTGATTAAACTTATCGCCGCCATTACCTGAGTTTTTAAATCGGGTGTGTGTTGCGACGTTTCCATGCACTCGTAAAAAAAAAAACAGAGCCATGGAAGTTCAAAATGCATGATTGTTACATGATTCCGGTAGACTTCAGATGGTTATCTCTATGTGGCTCTGGTTTGCCAGAGATGAGGGGGAAACCATAGCGACGGAGTAGCTACAGCAACCAGGAGTCTGGAGGAAAAACCTAAGAAGCATCCAAGAAAAGGTTGCAGGGGGGCTGGAACCGAGATTGGGCGAGAGGCGTGGTACACCCTGGACAGGTCTCCAGACAATCAGAGAGCTGACACTTAGGCTGCTTTCAGACAGAATCAGGTCATCCCATTCATTTGAAGTCTGCGGCGGAGGTGGCCACAGGGGGTGCCAAAGAACACCAGGATCAACTTTTGGAGAAATGCGTGGTGTCGGCCGGCGATCAGACCGGAAGACGCCTCCGGATGAAGAAGAACATTGCTTACCATGTAGTATCGTTGCATCTCGCTGTCTACTGAGCAACTGTGACGACTGATCGCTCGCCGCCGTGATGGCCTTTCCAGGGCTGTTCAACCCGGTCATGGGGGGGTAACAAAGATTGTAAAGCGTTTGTGTAATTACTCTCACTGCCAGAAGGAGGAGACAAAGGTTCCACACTCCACGTTTAAGTCAGTTATGTACCCATCATTTAAATTTAGCTTTAATAAGGTGCATACATATAATACAAGCATTTTATTCACAGTGTGAAATCTCACTCATCTTTATTGCTTAAATGTGTCCAGTGTGTGTGTTTTTGTTTTGTTTTTTTACATACATAGATGTATAACCCTTTTCTTGCTAAACCTTTGTTCTTCTCACTCTTGCAGGTTTTGTGTTTCAGGACTTGTTGCTCTGACAGTAGCTCCAGATAACATGGCAAGACAGCATCGAAGAGCTGCACAATTCAGAGTTTCAGAAACCAGTAACCAATCAGCCATGCTAACTTTGTTTAGCTTGTACAAAAAGCAGACCCCAGTAAACAAATGCCCCGGCAGCTGCACTGTAATTCACAAGGTAAGATGCCAGTGTGGGCACGAATAATGAGAAACAGGCAGACGGGAGAAATCATGACTACTAGCAGCAGCATGCACTGTAGCAGGTGGGAATAACCAGCATTTTTGCTTCCATATCAATGTGGTCTTTTAGAGTAGTAGCTTGCATCCAAACTTGATTTTCCATATATCTGAGAACAGTTTATTGCATATAGTTTTAGTCTTGTTACACCTGTATCCATTAATCCCTGACAGCAATCTCTTTGTATGTTGCAAGAACTGGTTGCTAGGAGTTTCATGACGCAACTGTGTAGCTGTTATAGATGGATTAGGCAAAAAAACCAAAAAAAAAACCACGAGACATGACCTCCATGATCAATGAGTTTGTCCAGCAATAGCCTGTAAACTGACACCATCGCGGGCTTCAGCTCTGGGTTTACACTGTGTGAATCTGTCTGTACATTATGCCCTCGTTAGCATTCATGAGCAGAGCGGAGGAAAGTTTGCGATATTGTGCTGCATGTGTACACACAGTTTTTCTCCACGACTTTGTACGTGTGAGCCTTGTTACCCGAGGGACATCACAGCAGCAGGATCTCATTTCACATGAAACGGCCCGGGCTCGCGGGAAACCGTTTGCGCAGGAGAGCAGTGCCTACACCATGCCCCCACCCTCCTTCCAAAAAAATAAAGAAGAATTTTTGATTACAGTAACAAGCCTATAAATTATGCAGTGCGGAGTTGAGGATGATGAGCTGATGAAAGACAGCCCCTTTTAACCTTTTTCCTGGCAGAGGAGTCACCCCCCTCCTTTCTGTTTGGCCACATGCAGTGAGGGAGAGTTGGGTGATACGTTCAGGGTAGGGTGGGGATCTATATTGTCATGAAACATGATGGCCTCCTACTGCATCTGTTGCAATAACTTGTTCTACTAGGCTCTGTTTCACTAGTGTCACTGGAGAAGGAAGATTCCAATTGATTCTGCTGCTGTCGCCATTTTTGGCTGTTTTGTTGCTGGTGTGTGTGCGTGTGCGTGTGTGTGTGTGTATAGAGGGCAGGGAGGCTGGGGGAAAGCTGTTGATGTCGGCTTCGATCAGTGTGGCTGCTGGGAGCATCCTAGTAGGAAACGAGTGCGCCACTTTTCAGAGTAGCTGGCTGCTAATGTGTTCCTGTGTAACACAATACACACTCCCCCACCCACACAGACACCCACCCACCCTCCACCCCGCTATCATCACTGCTACTGCAACACACACTCGTTGACTCAAACATACCTGCCACACTACACATGCAATCACACCAGGGATGCAAACACATGCAGCACTAACGCTTTTACACACACAAACACTTTACCTGTTGTCTTAAAGGATAAGACTCGTGATAACTTTAATTTTCTTATTGTCACCAAATCCAATGGAAAGACCCAAACCAACGCGCTGTGTGTGTTTCACAGCCTGATATATCTTCTTCCTCTGTGCCACAGAGCTCCATTGTTGTCTACCAACTATTAAAAATACATCAGTGAGCCACACTGTTCCTTCATTACCATTAACACACACACACTGTAGTTTATTTTGACTCTCATACACCGTCCTGCTGCCCCAAATACGCACTAGAGCACCAAATGTGGATTAATCCACTGCTGCAAATAGTCCCCACAATCTACTCCCATTTGAGTAACGTTTGCTAAAAACGACGTTGGTTAAACACTACACACACGTAGTTTACTGTTTTAGGAGTCTTTAAAAAATGTTTAACTATATAATTGTGAGCCATGGGGAAGCAACCGGATTATGGCTCAGTGCCACAGACAGGATGAGGAAGTCGGACTAACGCATTGTTGGGTGTGGACTTTCTGGACCAGAAATTTTTAAATAAAACCAGATTTGCTTGTACGAAAAGGGTAAATCTGCGCCAAACGTCTGGTTCAACTTTGGCAAACTTTGACATGCAACGTCATCTTGACAATGCTACTGATCCTTACGGACGAATCCAAAATAGAAGAAGCTATCACGGCATATTATCTGTGTGGCAACTCCTCTTCTGTCAAAGTACAAGTATATGCTTTAAACGTAGATTATAAGACAGAAGTCAATGGTAACAATACGCCTTTTAAATAAACTGACTGAACTTATTGCCCTGCTCTCATTGCGCTCTGTTCACTCTTTCATACAGAGCAGGTCTAGACTGACTCTTTAAAACAAGTGTTGGTTGGTGGATCAGATACACGCCCAATTAAAGACTGACCCATGAAAAAATTGTATTCACTGTCTATCATGTTTGCGTGATGGCGTTTGAAGGGTTTTTCATCTGTTACCAGAGTAACTACCCGGGTTGCGTCTTCCTGTTTGGTGCTGGAGAGAGTGCACATACCTTCCGATAATATTAAACATCTTTGATTTTATCGGGAACGTCAAGGCAAATAAAGACTGATGTACGGCAACTCAGACTGAGTTTTATGACCAACCTTACAGACCAGTGATTGTAGAACGTTTTGTTTCCTTTTGTGGTAAAGTTGTGTAGTGGGGGTTGCAGCTGCTCTGTTCATGCGCCTATGTCTTTGAGTTTGCTCAGATCAGAAACTGAGTTTAAGTTAATTTCGAGCTCCATTCGAAGTCAAGATGGATTATAAATAACAGTGACAGCGTAGTGCACTGAACATATTGTGCAAAATATATTAAGCTGATTTGTTCACTACATTCAGTTTTTATTGCCCTGATATGAATTGATGTGATGTAATTTCTTGTTGTTTTCTGGTGAGGACAATGGAGCTGTGCTTTGCCTTAAACTGAACTTATCGCAATCTGCTAATGCGCCACAATTCACATGAACCATTATTGAATGCATCCGTTATGTTTCAGTTTACAGGCTAAAAAAATATGAACAAAGACTCACACATGTGCGTCTACACATGCACCCGAGGATATCTGGCACCTTCCCAAATCCCATATCCCACACACAAAGAGCCATTGTAGTTAGCTATGATAATGAGCTCAATATGCCCTCCTCAGGAATGTGTGAAAACGGGGCTGTTTCAGTGTAGAAATGCCCTCTTTCCCACAGTCTTAAAGAGCCAGTGGCCCCTCCAAAACATGACTGGCATACAAATGCCTTTGTGATGCCTGGCAGGTGGACAGGCGGGTGGACGCGAGAGGACACCCTGGCTGCCGCCCAAAACCCACAACGGCCATATGCAGAGGAGGTGGAGGAGCATCTCCCAAGTGCCTGGAGGTTAACTGTAGACCAGCAGGGCAGTGAGCTCTGATTAGTGATTAGTGAATGAGGGAGAAGCTGTCGGGGCTCGGAAATACGAGCCAAGATAGTTATGGAGGAGAAGGTGCCAAGATGAAAACGCTACAGGTGGGAGGGGGAGGAGGGAAGCCAGTCTGTGGGCAACTATCGCATGTGTGCAGTGTGTATATAGAAAGGTGTGAAACTCCTCAGAACACACAGCCAATTTGAGGTTGTAATTATCAGAATGGAGAGCAAAGGCCATAAAAATAATAGATAATAAAGTGTGTTTGGCAGCCCTATTATAACAAAGGGCGCATTCTCAGCTGATGTTGTGTATAATGATGTCAAACTCTATTTCTATGCTTCTTACCTAAAAGCCAATTTTATTTTTTATACAGCCAAACATCACAAATCACAATTTTCCTCAAGAAGGGGCTTTACACTCTGTTCGGCAGCTTCTGTCCTTAGACCATCCATTCGAATGAGGAACAAACGAACACAAACGTTTAACGGGGGGAAAAAACATGGAAGAAACCGGCAGCATCAGAGCATCAGAGGACGGATCTGGCTCGCTGAACAGACCGCCAGGCAATAGATGCGAGCACGCCGTGTCTGCACTTGCGGGGGCCGAAGGCAACGCATGCATGTGAGCTTCCGATTGATGACAAAGCGACCGTCAGGCAGCTTATAATATGCTTTAGAGGAACAATCAGGGGACACATCTAAGACAAAATGAGTGCAAATACAATTAACAGATTAACAATTAACAATCCTCTGCACAGCCATTGTATCGAACCCACCCCATATTAGATTAAAGCTTGTGATTGGCTCGACCCGGGCCGGAAATCTGTCTGAATGGGAGGGCCCCCACATGCATCTGCCAGAACAAATCAAACATGAGCTCACAGAGTATTAATATTGATTACTGCAGCTTTCTGACTGTTGGTAGGAAATAGGAGCAAACGATGTTCTCCGGTAGCAAAGCTACACGCTTCGTTGACCCATCCATCCATCCCGACCTTTCCCACAACGTCCCACTACTTTTTATTTTAGATTTACTCTGGGCATTTCTGCCTTTATTAGATAGTGACTCAGGGAAGGCAGGAGAGAGACAGGATGACATGAAGCAAAGGGCCCCTAGCTAGAACCTGGGTCAGGACTCAGCCTTAATGCCGCGTGCTCTACCAGGTGGGCTAAAGTGGGCGCCCTAGCTTTGCCTCCCAATTCACACAGTGACTGGGGGTCCTTCTCAGGCATTTGAACAAAGAACAAATAGTTTTTCTGGCGTGGACAGTCTCTAAGAAACATTAACATGTTGATTACCTAAAAAAGCAAAAAATCTCAATGTACTTCACAAGAGACAATAGGTGGAAATGAATCAATATATGAACATGCAAGGGTTTGTCATGGCCTATGGTCCTATGTCCTCAGTCTGCAAATAAAAGCCCTTAACTTTAAATAACACACAAAACATGAAATATGCAATCATTCAAAGCTTCCAGTCATTCGTGGAAGATATTACCTTCCTACATTTCTTCTGAAGACCGAGTGAATTGGAGTTTACGCTAACGAGAGCAGTTCTCAGCTCAGTGCAGGGTCTGGTGTTCATTTTTCCCCTCTGCCTCCCCAGGACCTCAGAGTTGTTAGCCCCTGATTGGTGGTTCTGACCTAGCGGGCCAACGCTTGGGAGGTCCTGACATCTTGGGTCAGTGTCAACCTGGGTACCAGCACCCATCAGCAGCTTCAGCTGGAGGGGAGAGCGAGAAAGCGGTGGAGGAAAGCACTTGTGACTGGAGTGGGCTGAAATACTTGCGGGCCTGGGATTGTCCCTCTGCATGCTTTTAACAAAAAGATAAAATTTTGATTGCAATAGAAACTTGTGGGGGCACGACACTGACATGTCAGGATGCTGAGTATGTCCGGCATGATTTGCAAAATTCTAATAGATTAGGAAATGCTCAGTGTTCCACTAGAAGAAGTTATCGGTTCAGATTTAGTGAATTTATCCATTTGAATTTGAGGTGCAAAAAAAAAAAAGGTGCAATATTTTCAGATTGAAGGCGGATGAAGTATCAAACTTTTGGTTTGAACAATTTATGTTAAATATTGATTTAAACAAACTAATCTCTTTTGTCAACATCCAATCCTGAAGTGAAGAAATAATACATGCTGATTTTGCTACCTGAGGGGTTTCCAAAGTCTGTGGGGCCCCTTCTTGAGACAACTGCATCCCCCATGTTGCCCTGGATTCAGTGAGCTAGCTGTGGACTCCAACAGTCCTGTCCTTTTTAGCCTACATACAGTATCTTTACATTTTGGCAAACTGGCACCATTAAAAGTATACTGAATTAGCTATTAGCAATTTCTATATTGTATACCACATCGTGGTATTGCTTCTTTTAGAGCTTGCATGCAAGTAAACGTCTTAAAATTACACCTGCGTAAAAATACAAAATAATGCAAAAAATACTTGCATGGCCAATTTCAGAATAATATAACCTACATTATATTTACTTAGATTTTGAGAACATTTCATTTGTACTTATTGTTGCATTAATGTGTGAGCAGTACTTTGCATACTGCTGCGTAGCTTAAAGCAGAATGAGGAGGATTTGTCATTAGCGCTTTGTAAACACAACATTCAACGTTGGCCCGGCTCGTAGCTTCCTCTTGGGTACATGCTTACAATCTGTGCCCTGGTCGCTATGTCTTTATAGAGCCGCGCCCCCACACCCTGCACAGTGTTATTGGCTGCGGGCTACACACCCACTGCCCAAAGCCCAGAAACGTCTCAAATACAACACAATGAGAAAATACAGGCAGAGGGCTTCTGAGGGCCTCTGCAGATACAGACACACTTCTAGTGGGTCATAAGTGATGCCTGAGAGGGAATATTTTAGAAGAAGAAGGTATATGTACTTAGGTACATCTGAAATCACTGAGGGCTCTATATAGGACATAAGTCGCACACTCGGACAGAAATATAGAGCACTAGGTTGTAAACTGGGAGCAGTTAAGACACTGCCTTAGTCGTATGTAAGGAGCAATCTGGCGAATAACAATGTTATTGATTGTACAGTAATACAACAGCCAATAGTGTAACAGCGAGCTGATTCTGCACCTAATGCTCTTAAATCCAGAAGGAAACAAAGAGCTGAGCTGAATGTCAAATGCTGCTGAAGCAGAGGAAGGGGGAAAATATCCAGAACTGAAACTGAAACACTTTTCTGGTGAGTGTAAACTTTGCCCTTCGTGACTGTGACAGAGCCACTTTATTGCCACTGCTACTGACTAGAACAGGGCTCCTCAACCTCCTGTAAACTTAAGGCGTACTTAATAAATAACATCCTGGGTGCTTTGTGTTTCTGGAGCTTCGATGGTTTTAGCAACACATTTGACAGGATTTCACCACATTCAACACACTGTGCTTTGCACGGCCTGCCATTATGATTCCAAATGTAATGTTTTCAGGGTCATATTTCCTCACCACACGCTTTGGAGCTTTTACTGGTGCAGGGGTTGCCTCCCACCTCACTTTTTTGTTTTAAAAAAAATGATCCATTTTGTGTCACTGCATCCAAGGGAACATTAGCTAGCTAACAGTGGCTAAGCACATTTGTCTCTACCCATGTATATATTATAAGTACTGGATACCAGACTCAAAGATGGCACCTATTCAACCCAATAAGAGCCGCTCGACTGGTGCATACAGCAAAAAAGTACTCCATGGATCAAAAATGGATAACAGAAAGAGTCGTATTTGACCTTGTTATCAGTTCGAGGTGTTTTACAGAGGTCTCATTTTATAAAAGGTGGCCTACGGGGGAAAATGCTGGGAACTTTTCACTGCAGTACCACAAGTGGCCACTGGAAAAGATTGGAAGTCATGCTGAGCGGCCAGTTCTTAAAATACATCCACGTCTTTACCTGATGATGTGTTGTGATCGGAGTGGTGATAAGTGCAACTGGTCATTTAAATTATGCATTTTAATTTGATAACAACCCATTCCATAGATATTTCACACAAAAAACAATGTCAACCTCATGGTGGCGCTAGAGCAAGAGTCAGAGGACTGTTCACCAAAGTCAACAGGGTACATCCTCTGGTGACCATGGCATTCCATCCAATAGATGCGGATATATTTCAGTCTAGACCAAAGTGAACATTAACAGTTATCATCTGTGTAATTCAGAACTGGAACCGAACCAGAATCAGCGTCATTGTCCAACCATTTGTGCACATACAAGGGGTTTTCTTCATTGCGCTCAATGTACGTAGACAGAAAATAGTCACAACAGCTAAATATAAAATACTCTCCATAGAAACATCAGCTTTTTTCCACTTTTGCTTTTTAAAGCCATTTCATATTAGTTACATCAGGGTGATGCTGCTTAACATGTTGTACACTGAGTTTACATCATTAACTTTTACATCAGCCAGAAAATGTGGCAGAACTGAATTAGGTGGGTTAACCCCCCCACTGTTACATCACTGATCAAAACTCCAAACTTCCCTTCAATGTTCCAGTTTGAAAAAAAAATCCCAACTAAAGTAGTGAAAGTCGCTCTGCTTCAATTTGTAGTTCTCTCTCCACTCTTCTTTAGTTTCCCGTTCCTCCCATACGCACATACACACATGCTGACATTTGCACAAACACCCGCCGCTGACACACTCACCAACTTTCTATCCTCAGCATGAACACAGCAGCCACGCAGACACATTCGAATGCATTAACCCATGTCCCTCATTTAGATACGTACATGCTCATCAGCATGGTGATAAGCTAGAGTGTGTGTGTGTGTGTGTGGGGGGGGGGGATTTGCAGACATTCCTCTGGGAAGCCAGTGGGCCACTGAGCGGTCAGGGTGTCGTTGCAAAAGTCCAATCAGTGCGGTGAGAAACAGCAGGGCTCACAGCAGTGGCCGGGCCCAGGCCGTAAGACGGAACTGAATGATGAAAAACCGAAAGTCTGAAAGAAATGGTCGTCCTAATGTCGAAAATCCGGTCATTATCGACCCCCCGTGTCGGCGGAAACTTATCTGGAGTTCATACAACTACTGAACCTCTAGCAACCCGCACTTCCATCGCCTCGCCGCGGGTTGGTTCTCATCTCGTTCAGGTAGATCTGTCTTTCTTGACAGCCTGTTAGCTGTTATATGACTGCAGCCAGTCCTCCGATGGGCCTCACAGCACCAGCTGTGGTTGCTAGGAGAATTGTGAACACGCTGCCAAAGCCTTTATGCTGTGAAGGAGTGAATGAGCACAATGAATGTGTTTGGTGGGAAAGAGGAACAACAGAAAGAATGCAGCTGAGGATCAAACTGAAGAATCATGTGTCATATTAATTCGTGTTGCTGCCGCCGTTTCCTGGTTGTGTATTCTAAAACATCACACATTTCATACACATCATACAGAATTCCAGCTACATTTGGGACACAAGGTCTTCCAAACAGCTGCTGCATTTGCTCTGGTTGCACCGTGAGCCCAAATACTCTAGGGGGCTATATTAAATGATAATAAAGTACGAGAATGAAAATGTAATACCACAATAGCTTTAGAGTTTTCAACATATTCGTCTGGGCATTCCATGATCATATTAAAATGAAAATGGCAGAAACTGTTAGACAGTCGTACCCAGTATTCAAATGTTAAATTCAATTTGACAATTAAAATGCAACATATTCAACTTTTACACAATCAATTTTGTAACAAATTGAAAATGAAGATGGAAGTTGACATTTGATTTTTAAAGACTCAACCTGCTGTACAGTGGACAGCAGCCCCCCCTCCACCCTAGTCTATTGCATTTACATTTACATGTCACAATGCTCTGTTGGTGTCAAAATGAAAATGCAAACTGTCAGTCCTCTCATCAAGGCGGGTCTTCCTGTTGGCACATAACGCTGGCCCGGGTCGGCAGGTAGATCTTGTAAATGTCAGTATACTAAACGAGGAAGTGAAGAAAAAAACATATGGAAGAAATTGCCTTTTGTTTAACCAGAACTCTAAAGGCACAAACTAGTTTGCAAGGAGTGTCTTCCTGTGACATATAGAGAAGCGAGGGAAGAGGTGCACATTTCCACTCTGATGGAAAGCAGTCTGATGGTTTTTCGGGTGACAGAAGCAGCAATGTGAAGAATAAAAAGAGAGCCCGAAAGAGAAATCGGAACCATCATACTAAAACTGTTTTGTAGGCATGGGTGCTTCCGTTGTGGCTTTTTTTGTCCCGATGCATCTCCAGTGTTTGAGTCTGCATGTGTGAAACTGGCAAAATGGTTTGACTGCAAAACATGTGGGTTGTGCTGCGAGGAGAGAAAACCAACAGAGCCACAATAGCTAGTTTCACACACTGGCAACACGTAAGGTCTCATCTTCTTGTGATTTCCCCAAGTGATGTGCGTGTGGACATCCTATAGTAAAGACCATTTATACTGGATGATTCTGCAAAGCAATCAATCTTTTTAAAAATACTTGCTTTCTACAATATCTGCACGTGACAACTACCAACACATCAAATACTGCAGCTGGGTCAGTGGCCCTATACTTCAAACTGTGATGCTGTAGGTGCCCCTGTAGTGTAATGTTGTCATGTGCCTTTGAAACACGGGGCTTTCACCCAGGAGGCCGCTGCTCCTTTCCCCTGTAAAACCAAAAGTGAACGTTGACTTCTTAACTTTTTATCTTGTCTTAAAATACATGTCATTTATGTACAAATAACACTTATTTTAACCTAAACCATGACCTTTTCCTAAACCTCACCAAGTAATTAGCCAAGATTTTTATTATTGTTACCATGACGAACTGATGCTAAGAGGGTTATGTAGAGCATCATGGATAGAGCCACTGACCCAGCTGCCACATTTGACTGTATGTTTAAGGCAAATAAAATCTGGCTAGGGTTAGGTAACTGAAACACTCGGTTAAGTATTTTAGTGATGAGGGATTGCTTGTGTTTGCAGTTAATAAAAAGGCTAACCTTAATTGCTGCCCTCATGCAGATAGTCAGATGTGCCACCCACGCCTCTCTATATTAAAGGCACACTACTTCCTGCACCGACAGTGACCATTGGCACTGGATGTAACTCATGGCGTACAGAATCATCCAGTATTGCTCATCTCTAGGGATACTGAGAGATGCTATTTGAAGCTTTACTCAAGTGTTGGAAACAATATCCAACATGTAACTGTAAGTAAGAACAATAGCTATATTTAATGTTTTACCAAAGGTAATACCAACATATTCCAGTCCTACCCTTCATCACAAAACCTTTTTTTTTCTTGTTGGCTCCTGTTAAGAAATGTATGCAGGACTTTTCATCCAGGTCTTTTCTTGTAATCTTGCAGCGCTGCGATGTCACAACTACTGCAGCTCCATTCAGTGAGATCACACGACCATCAGCTTCCACACTGATGGATCTGAGAAGTGACCGTAAGGCTCCACCTTTCAACCAAAGCCCAGAGATTTATTAGATTCAGTTATTATAATATACTGCACACGGCTTTTTTTAAACATGAACTTGAGCGCGCATGTTATCCGACTGAAGCCCGTCTTTATTAACCCTAACTGGGGAATAAATAGCTACCACTAATCTGTAGTATTCATGCTTAACCAAGTGATCACCAGTAAGTCTTGCCTTTGTATCCTTCTTTGAAGATTACCACTTTAAGGTCTTGGATGACCTCCATGTAAGACCTCCCCACTGCTCCCTCCCTCCTCAGGCAGACAGCAGGGGCAGATGGATGTCCACTCAGGCAGACCCCGGGGTGTGTCTGACACCCAGCTGGGAACTCAGGCCGGGCCCTGAGGGAGCCTCAGCATCGTCAGCGCTCTGCCACGGGTTTGGAAGGAATGAGGGAAAGTTTTTCTGCTTACGGTACTTCTGAAATAACCCTGTCACGAGAATTGGTTCGTGCTTCTCCTTTCAGCAGACCATGGTTGTGCTTTCTCCCCCATGACCACCGGTCTTGCTGGAGGATGTTGCTGCTGAGGTCACGCAGGTCATGCTACAGCTATTACTCAGAGAACACTGTGATTCTTCATGTGACAGGTACTTACACGGAATCTGTGGATTTTTCCTTTCACCATATACATATATATATATATAAAACTGCTTGATCTGATAAGAAGTATCAGGTCAGACCGGGCCTCACTTGGAGAACACTGCATGAATGTGAAACACATTTGATGCACGTACCTGTCCATCAGTTCTAATTCCTTCTCATCCATTCCATTAAACTACCATTCAGATTAAATTAAGAGTGTTTCCTTGGGGGGGGTGAGTGCTATTTACAAGTGTTGTCAATAAGGGCTTTAAAAAGGTATAAAAAAGTATAGTCTTAAAGGAATACTTGTACTCTCCAGACCTGCAAGAGACAGATTAAACTATCATTGCTTTAAGGCCATACGATTGTTCTAGATCCTACATTTCCCATAATGCTTATAAAATGTAATTAACTTGAATGTTAAGACTGTGACTCTAGTCAAAACCATAGGACCATGTCTCCCCTTCCTCCCACTGTACAATAATGAAGCCAAAACACCCCGGAGATGGAAGCTGCCATCTTGCGCTGGTGACAACATTTGGAGCCAGAGTCTGCGTGGCAGTGATCCGCGGTGTCGAGGCCCCACCCATACACCCGGCTGAACCAATCACGAGCACAGTTGTCAATCATGATGTCAAACTCCCTTTTTTATAGCATCAAATAACTAAATAAAACAAAACTGAAATCAAAGGAACCAATAAGGAACCATCTTCGGCAACATGTTATTTGATGTCTACTTTGATTTTTCAGTTTGGAGAATGTCCCATCCGTTAACATGAAGGGGGCGGGGTTTATGACATATACAGCAGCCAGCCACCAGGGGGCAAGCCAGATGTTTTGGACTTTCATTTCGTCCTTTTTGATATACAGTCTATGGTCAAAACAGTCTGGATCACTGAGGGGCATCAGATCAGAACGTATGGACCTTCCCATTCAAAGAGTCTGTGTTTTACTTTGTTGTTTCAAGAAAGAGACAGAGACAGACATCTCAAAATCCGGATGATGTAAATAGCAGACTATTTGCATATTTCAGCCAAATGGCAAAAACGTCTCGTCATTTGACTGCACTATGGTTAAGGGGGGTTAGGTTCAGGAACATAAACGGCTTTGTTAGGTTTAGGTAAAGATCATGGGTAAGGTAGAGGTTGTTGTCCGGTTACAGTCATGAAAAACGCTGACTTAACTGCTCCTAGCAACCGTATCTGCAGCTTCCATGTCAACTGAAAATGACGTTGGACGTTTATATGTTATTTGCCAGTGATTGGTTAAAACAGAACAAAACGTTGTCATTGGATTTCTCTTTCTCAGATAAAAACAAACAAACATAAAAAACAGGTCAGACATTCTTTGTTTCATTTTATGTGAGCATCAGAAAAGGAAAATGTGTGTTTCCCTGTTTTATTGAAGTGGGTGATCAAATCAATACATTTTTTTCCAGGTTTGTGGACTTCTGACTTTTTCGTCACCTTGGCTGCTGAACGCACCTCACAGGAGCGAGCAGAGCCAGAAAGTGCAAAACGATCAGACACTTGAATGATTTGTGAGGAGATTTAGTGTTAGCCTTTACTGTCAGGTTCACCAGTGTCTAGGCTTCAGTAGGCCAAGCGTTGCAATGACAATGAACCTCAGCTTCGTGTTAAAAAAAGGTTACCCATCACACATTATCACATCTTTTGAGGGGGGAGAAGAGATTTTTGTTGTGTGTTGCCAAACAAGTAAAACCACTTTGTTACACTACTCATTACTGGCTGCGTAAAACCTTTATATTCTGCTTTTGGCCAGGGTTCATTCGAAAAAGTCATTAATATAGAGCTATTCTACGGCCCTGTGTTGTAACAAAAACTATTCTCTTCTGACACTAAATAGATTTCTTATGTAAAGAGCGCAAGTGTAATTCTTTTGATTTACGCTAATCTATTTTTCCATTCACGTCTTAAGGAATGTTCCATTCTCTTTTTGTCATTTTTTCCTTTTCTGTCATTTTTGTCTCATCCCCTCTTTGTCTGGCAGTGCTTAATCTCATTTATTATTTTTTTCAAAGAGCTCTCTCTTCTCTTCTCTTCTCTTTTCTTTTCTTTTCTAAGGTCTAGGACTGTGCCATTGTATGTGCATTAACGTCTCCTCCGACCATTCCCCCGAGCCACTCCAAAGAGCAGGGATTAATATCAATTATGGACGGGTGGGAAAGTTCCCCACCATGTGCCAGATCCTTAATAGGGACATGTGTAAGTCATTACCTCAACACTTTGGGCTCCCAAAACAGTTTAAGTATGTGTGTGCATGTATATGTGTGTGTGTGAAGGAGAGATGATTGATGATGAAGAGGAACAGAGTATAGGGGGTAGTTGGGGGTTTCTTTCTAGTTCGATAAAGCCCAGAAAACGCAGAGAAAGTGGGTTTAGATTCTCTGAGAGGCGTCTGTTCGCCTTTGAGAAGTGATGAGAGGCTCTGTGGTGACAAACCTTCCATCAAAACCTTCCAAAAAACCCCCAAAAAAACCTCCCCTGACTTCCAGCGCTTTCTCACACTCCCACGCCCACGCCCACACCCACACACCTCCGTCAGGTTCCATCAGAGCTCTGTGTTGTTGACAGTGTTGAAGGCCTCGGTGCAGACAGCTCTGACACAGCTCCTCTCCCCCTCCCCGTTCCTCTGCCTCGTGTTGTTCTGTTTTTTTCTGTGCATGGCAGATGACAGTCCTGCCGGCCTCTCTGGCTGCTTCACAGGCTCAGCTGGAGTGAATGCAGGCCGTCTGATGAATGGATGCTGTAACGGGGGGTCAGAGAGATATATGGGTTAGCCAATACTGGCCCTGATCTCATTAAAATATGGAAGAGCTGCCAGTCACTGTCGACCGGGCTTGAATATAAAATGCAGACTGATATATCATGATATTGATTTTTTTTTTCTTTTTTTCAAAGCTCTTACTTATCTTTATATTTTCACATCTCATGTCCTCCTTGATGTATTTCCAGCCCCATCTGAAGCTACCACACCTGTAGGAAATCCCTTACACCAGTAGAGGAGTGTCCCACGGTGACTGACTGCAAGCAGGTTTGGAATGCAAGTACGTACATTTACGTAAGTGCTATAGGGGAATGTACAAAATATACTCATAGCTTTTAAAATGACGCTTTGTTTCATATGAAACCGCTAAACACTCACCTTGTAAAACATGTAATGACCATATTGCGGATAGCAGAACATTTATTGAACCTTTCTTGAACTTGTTACATTATATGTTGTTTTCACATCCAATAATCCCTACCACTATTGGAAACATGGTAGCATATGTTTCAGTGGTCTGTCATAACCTCCTAATGCACAAGTGCAAATTCAGCTTACCGGAACACGTCAGATTATTTCAAGGGGGGTTTTATTTGTTATATTATATGCTAAAAACAGTGTTAGAAACAATTAGCCAGATTAGTTTATATGGCACTTATCATCCCTCACTGAAAAGGAAAACTGTGAGTGTGCTCAACTACACCAAAGACAGTATGTCAGAGTTGAACCAGGAAGTCTGTCTGTGCGTTAACTACGGAGCTATAGCCGGGTAAAAGCTAGCCTGTCTCCTACCAGGATCTTTAAAGCTTGCTAATTAATATGGTGTATCTCATCTGCACAAAACCAGTGTAAGAAAAAAAAAAAAGTGTAGAAAAATCCAATGTGTGGTTTTAGGGTTAAGAATGTGCTGCAAGTGGTCTTTGATAAACAGTAGTTTATCCATCTGACCTGTTTGTGAACGGTACCGACAAATGAGATGCGCTTGGTGGGCTTTGGAGGTGCTCATATGTGTCTTCTTGAACACTGGACAGAGTCAGGCTAGCTGTTTCTCAAAGCCTCCATGCTTTCTGCTAAACTAAGCTAAACACTTCCTGGCTCCGGCTCCATACTAAACCCACAGACGTTAGACATACAGCATCACGACAAGAAAGTGAATGAGCATATTTTCCAAATTTCGTAATGAACTATTCCTTTAAAAAAAAGCCAGAGACCGGTCCGCTGGTTGCCTAAAGGCTGAATAATCTGTGCTAGTATCTAGAGATAACAACTTCTGTCAATCTGCAGTTGTGTGAGAAACTTATGTGCCCTCTTAACATTACACTGAAAGGCATTCTAAAGAGAAAGTTACGTTTTTAAGGGAAAACCTTGCCCAGTGCAACTTTAAGACAGGGTGTTCCTTGTCCTCCATTGCTCCTCAAACAGCCCCTTGCATCCCTCTCCCGCTCTGTCCCCTGGGACTCGCATTGCTCTGGACAGATGACCTCGCTCGCAGCCAGCACTCTGCAGCGAGCCGAGCCAGCCAGCCAGGCTCCAAGTCGCACCCAGTGCTCTCCGCTGATTATAGTGGGGTGGCTGGGAAAGAAGTGGAGGTGCCGAGGCTCCGGCACGGAGAGCCAGAACACTGGAGCTGCTTCTCTGAGGAGGCCAGACAATGCACTTTTACAAGAGGGATGGATCTGCGCGCCACATAGAAGCCAATAAATCCACACCGCAGTGGAAGGCAAGACAACACAGCGCCATTGTGTTGGTGTTGCTCTTTGTATTCCATGCGTATCTGTGTGCACATGTGTGCCTGCATGTGTGTTTGTATGCACAGCTAAGTGTCTTAACCTCAAAAGGAGTGGCCGTCATCACACAGCTACTATTGTTGCAAGCGTCTCCGCCTTCCCTCCGTCTGCCTCACAATGCCTTAGTGGTGCAGGAGAAGAAGAGGTGGGAGGGAGAGCATTGTTGAGTTGGACCGGCAAGGGAGGGGAGGGGATGAGGAGGAGTAAGAGGGGGGGAGGAGGTGATGTGAGCCTGGGCAGACTCCTCGGAGCCGGACGTGGAGCTCCGATTATAGTGGCGGGGGACCGCAGTGAGACGTCGCCCAGCAACCCCAGCAGCTCTGCCCGTAAATCATGTCACCGGGGCTCCTCGGCGGCGCCCAGAGCCTCCCATCCAGTCTGTCAGCATCCTGGCTGGGGGACTGAGACCAGAAGGCCCTCCAGGCCTGAGGGTCAGCAGGACCAGAGCTGGGGATGAGGACATTTGAGTCAGAGACTCCTAAAGATACGCCTCACCTGCCTTCAAAAATAGACTACCTCGCTCGTCTCCTATGAGGGGAAGCATTTCAAGACCCTTGGCCTTTTCAAACCTTGAAACAAAGCTTCTTTAGTTACAGCTCATAGCTACAGCAGCATTTCTCTGTTACTCCTGTGATGTGCACAATGGCAGGCCTACTATGAAAGTGTGTTAGTTGTCTCAGCATTGGGACAGATTGAGGTTAAATGAGGAGAAATCCAAAATGAAAAATGCCCTGACCTGCCTTTCTGTAAGCCAATATAAAAAAAAAAACCACTACATTTGCTCAAATTCAACCCTTCATTTCATCAAAAAGAAGGAAATGGCATCATATGTAGCGAATAAAAGTGAAAATGACAGATTACTTAGACTGCACAGGGTTCATTGAAAGGGACACAACTGTCACAAAGGGTCACCTGCTTTTCAGCCGCTCTGATCAGAGCTTACTGGCCCAAACACGTTAGCGCTTTGTGACAGTTGCTTACCCTTCAATACTCTTAACAAAAAGGGTTTGTCCAAACGTGGTTTAGGCTTGTACTGTTGCATAATCGTCTTTGGCCTTTGAAGTTCGTCTCGCTTTAACATTCAAAAGGTTTCCTCGGGTCACTGTGGTTAATGATGAGCAACGACTCTAACCACAATTAAGAACAATGTCGTTTGTCCGTGCACGTGAAGATACAGTAGCTGTGAGGTTGAACTCAGGTTTCGGTGCTGCAGTGCCATCAAAGCTATGTTTAAGAACATTCTAAGCCATGACTAAAACACAGCCCTGAGAATCAGTTCAGTGTGCGGGAGAAAGACAGAAATATGACCTGTTCTCTTTTCCTAATCTCATATCAGGTGTTGAACCTGATGAGAAGCTGAGAACCTTTCGACAACCACTGCGGCTTTGATCCTGATTTGTCACGAGTCATTACCTGCCAAGCATTTGGTGGATTTCAAACAGGATGTCAAACTCGGAGGTGGCCAAGTTCAACATTAAGCTTTTAACGAAGTGCAAGCTGAATGGGAGATATTGATATTGAAACAGCTTTTTGGAAAGGTTCCTGGACTGATGACAGAAAGACGAGATGTCTTGATTTCTCGGTTTTGAGTGCTGGTATACTGGAAAACCAGCCTTTTCTCTGTGTAATCAAATGTAAAGATAGGTAGGTTCCAGCTTCCTGTCCACATGTCAAAGTGTCCCTGGGCAAGACACTGAACCCTAAGCTGCCCCTGGTCGTGCATCTATCCTGTCCTGTCCCTGACCAAGACAGGACAGGGATGTGCACTGGACCTGGTCCCCGGTCACCATAGAAGGCTGACCGCTGCTCCAGCTCCCCTCGGAAAAAGGATGGCCGGATGGGTCAGAAGCAGAGGAGACATTTCAACGTGTATGTGTGTGTTTGTGCTGTTCTCTGCATATGTGTATCATGATTGGCCATTAAACGACGAAACAGTGCAATTATAGCTCTCTATTTATCCCCGTGGGGGAATATCAGTGCAGTGGAGATATGTGAGGAACAGAAAAGGAATAATGATATTACTAGTAATAATATAATCATATAACAGTAATATATTTTGTCTAAATATAGTGTATTAAACACAAGTGAGCACACACGAAATGTTGGTAGTAATCTGTCATTGCATAGAAATACTGTGCACAAACAACCCTGGTAAGTACAGTATGCCACGGAAGATGGTAGTTTGTAGGAATGGAAAGTTTGGGTAATCATTTTGCTGTCAACCTTTGTTTCCTCTGTCAAAAATGTTTTGCTCACCTGGTGAGTACAACGTATTATTACATATGGGTGTGTATCTCTCCTTCCCATTATTTGATATGCAGATACAGTCTACAACCAGACACAAAAACGATACCGATACATTTGTACCAATACAATACACTGCAATTCAAAGCCAATTTGATCATTTGATGATCAGGACGCAGTATTTTTACTTTATTACTAAATGTGACAAAGATTTTAGAACATTTTCAGATAAAATCCAAATAAATACCCAAGAAAATGATGTGTTCTGCAACACAAACAGTAGTAAACACAGACGGTGAAACACTGGATAACATTTTACCTAGTCACTAACAAGGATTAATTTTTCTCTAAAACATTGATAACATGCTGTATGTATATGTATTAATTTCATAGACTTGCTTTCATGTGATGTCATCTTTATATCATCTTTTATCGCAATTTTTTTTATTCTTTGAATTTATTAATCTTTTAACTGTTAACAATTTTGTGTTGTTTTATTCATCTTTTACTGCTTTCTGTTTTATTGCTTTCTGAGTATCCTGATTTTTTGCTTTGTCTGCTATAGCACTTTGAAAACTCTGTTTTAAAAGGTGCTACATAAAAAAAGTTATTATTACTACTACCACCACCTCACGCACTGCCTCAGTGTCATCCTCTTGGGGTTGCCTGTCTCTGTGACTAAAACAGCACATGGGCTTCAGAAACTGGGAGGAGTTGGACTGGATGTTAGCTCCTAGTGCTAGCATTTCTCGCCTTGTATCTTTCAGGCATTGTACATGCTAGTCTGTCAAAGCTCCATACCTGCTGGAAGTTATCCACAACATTACCACACCGAAAGAAATGCCAGACAAGTCATATTGACTTTTCATGCAAAATTTGGGCTGGATCTGTAGGCGTGCATCAATTAGGGGTGACCTCCGTTAGTCACATATTCAATGACTCGATCTATAGAGCCTGAACCAACTGCCAATCATCACAGTGGCTGGAAAATGTGGGTGCTGACTGTGTGATTTTACATAGAATTGCTTGGTTTCTCCCAATAAATCAGTATATATATATATATAAATAATCGAGGTCACTAATCGGTGTAGACGGCATCCTGGCCCGGACCTATGGCCGATGAATTATTGAGAACTATTACATTTTGGCTGTGGTGATTATTAAAAGCAGGACCAAAAAACAAAACAAAACATGATTTGATGATAGGCTACACTTGACCAGTCTGATTCGACAGTGTAAATTCTTAATCGTGGACACCCCTAATATCAGCGTAGCCGAATCTCTGATTCTGATTGGATTTCAGATGAATATCAGTCAGATTTCACGCCTTTATTATTACAGATAGGGATGATGGCAAAAACTATGAAAATAAGACCCACGTTGTGATAAACCAGACTTGAATATGTTGTTTTGACTAAATCTGGATGATTATTGGAACCAGTTTAACAGGTGCATTTGTTTTTGTGTATTTTTGGAAGTTGTCTTCGACTCCAACACTAACACATTAACAGCCTTCTTGTTGAAGTGCAAATACTGTATAATCTGATAGGCCTCATTGGCGTGGATGAGTGGCACGTTGCCCATCCACATCCACGTCCCGGACATGCTAACATGTCATTTGGATGCCCCTGCTTGCCCTCTTAGCGCCCTGCAGCGTCTGGCAACCCTGCGAACCCGAAGCCAGTGTCTCGTTAGCATGCCAGTGGCCACTCGATCTCGCCGGGGAGCAAGGTCACCAGAGACTGAAGGTGGTCGGAGTGCGTTGGAGCAGGCGTGGCGGAGAGTGTGTGTGTGTGTGTGTGTGTGGGGGGGGGGCATAAGAGGGGGAGTCAGCCGGCGCTATTAGCATTCACCGGCTCCCCGCGCATCGCTAAATTTTTCAGTAACCTCCAGCTGCTTGATGTTGGAGCAAATCACCAGAGAGGCTCACTGCGTGCCTATCCGCCTTACCACCCCTCTCTCTCCCCCCTCATCCACCCCTCACTCCCATCTTCTCCCCCTCTCCAGAGTGCCGCCTCATTCAGGCCTCTTCACTTATTCATGTGTTTATTTATTATTTCATCGGTTGTGTCTGAGCCGTGGAGAGGAGGCATCTAGTTGTGAGAACAGCCATTAATTCATTAAAGCCTCTCCCCTCTTCTATATATCTCTATCTTCACCCCCCCCCCCCCCCCACACACACACGGCCCTAATCTGATCTTCTGATTGCCATTCCTCTGTTGCCCTCCTGTCTCTTTTACTCCACCTTCAGACTCCTCTTGCTCCCTTTGCATTTGTCATCAACCAATTCCTTGCACAGCTTTGATTTCACTTTTCAGAGGCTGGGTCAGTCGACTTCAGCAAGACCTGAATAGCGCTCGAGCGTTCCGGCGCTACGAGCAGATGCGTGAGATAAGATTTAACGCAAGACAAACGACAAATTGACGTAGGACGTTGTGTACGTAGTGCATCTTGATTTTTGAGAGTTGCTGTTAAAAGCACAGTGTTGCCTTGTGACAAAGACGAGAGCAGACACTTCCGCCAGGCTCCTTCTCACTTTTTATTCTTTTGTCAGTCTCGGGTGACTGGAGCCGGTGACGGGAAGGAAAAATACTAAAGAACGTCACATATCTTAAACCATAAGCTCTTGTATTTCTGCTGAGACATTTATTAACTTCAGGTGTAGCACTATTCTTCACACTACGCATGTCTCCTCTCAATCATGTTAACGTCAGTAGTCAGACTAGTTTGCCGACGTGTGTGTGTGCGCCTCCTCGGGGGCCAGTTTAGGGGCCCTGGCGGCCACTCTGAGGGTTATGTATGGGAGTAGGGCTCCAAGGTGCTAGCAGGCCTGTCTGGGTTATTAATGACAGCTATAGACCAGACCCCACACACTCCATCACCTTGCGCTTTACACACCACCAGCCCATCTACCACACTGACACCTGGCAGCCTCACCCCCACCTCACCCTGCCTCACCTCGCCACCAGCCCAGGACAGGAGCAATGCTTTCTGGGACCCCAGACAACATTTTGGCTTTGCTGTCAGCCACCTCTCAGCCGGAATTTGCTCTCAGTTCATGTTCATGACATCTACAAGTGGTTTGACCAATTAAAGGTGACAACCAGGATTTGGATTAAAACTGTATAATCCTTTTTGATCTGACAATTATAACACAAACATCCCTAAGAATTTGGAATTCTCTGCTTTTTATGGAGCAAAAACTTTACTAATTTTACTAAAATTTTAACTCTTTCAGTAATTACACTATAATGCCACATTGAAGCACCAGCAATCAATACTAATTCAAATTCATCCAAAGATTTATCAAATAACATGTAAAGCAAAAGGTGTCGCTCTCAGTGGCACACCACACTCAGTGGCACACCACACTCTGCAGCAAACCTTTAGCCCAGAGCTGCCGACTCTCACGCTTCCACGTTAAGTTCTCACGCCAAAATTCTGTGGCAGCAGCAGAGACCAACAGGCGAATGCATGTACCGTTGGTTACATACTGTAATCATCCTCATCCATCATCACCCCTGGCAATACTTATACCTGGTCTTCACTTCACTCGTCGCCAGATCGTCCTGCTTACCATTTTGGCAAAACAGATCATGGCTCTCTCTACTATCACTCTGTGGAATCGTAACGCTCACCTGCCCGGGATCTCCGCCATCCAGATCCAGCCCAGCCCCGCCAGGTAGACTGGGGCGCCGGACGGATCATGGGCTGGAGCGAAAAGAGCCATGCGGACTGTCTACGGGCGGGGCAGCCTCGGGGGACCAAGGAACGGTCCACGCCTCCATCGACACAACCAGACCTCACCCAGGTCCCTCATGAGTACCACGACTTAACCAAGGTTTTCAGTAAGTCCAGGTCCATGTCTCTGCCGCCTCACAGACCTTATGACTGTGCCATTAACCTGCTCTCTGACTCTACCTACCCTCCTAGGCGGTTGTACAGTCTGTCTGTCCCCGAAAGGATGGAGCAATACATCCAGGAGTCCCTCGAGTCCGGCCTCGTACAGCCTTGTCCGCCCCTCCTCGTTACCCCTGGGGGTGGGGTTCTTCTTCCCTGCGCCCCTGCATTGACTACCGTGGCCTGAACCAGATCACCGTGAAGAACAAATACCCCCTGCCCTTGATGAGCTCCGCCTTTGAGCAGTTGCAGGGAGCCACGGTGTTCACCAAGCTTGACCTCCGGAACGCCTACCACCTGGTCCGCATCCGCCAAAGCGACGAATGGAAGACGGCCTTCAGCACACCCTTGGGGAATTTTGAGTACCTGGTCATGTCGTTCGGGCTGAGCAACGCCCCGTTGTCTCCCAGGTACTGGTGAACGACGTGCTGAGGGACTTCCTCGGCCGGTTTGTCTTTGTTTACTTGGACGACATTTTGATCTTCTCCGAGTCCCTGCAGGAACACGTCGGCCATGTATGCCAGGTGCTTCAGCGCCTCCTGGAGAACCGGCTGATCGTCAAGGGTGAGAAGTGCGAGTTCTACACCTCCTCCGTGCACTTTCTGGGCTATATCATCTAACAGGGGCGGGTGCAGACGGATCCTGTAAAGGTGCAAACCATAATGGACTGGCCCCAACCCACCACACGGAAACAGCTCCAAAGGTTCCTGGGTTCTACCGCCGCTTCATCCGGAACTTCAGCCAAGTGGTTTCTCCCCTCACCACCACCAAGGTCCCATTCCACTGGCCACCAGAGGCGGACCGGGCCTTCGCCAAACTGAAACGCCTGTTTTCCGCCGCACCAGTACTAGAGCAGCCGGATCCCTCACTCCCGTACGTGGTTGAGGTGGATGCTTCCGATACAGGGGTGAATCTCTGCCATCCAGATCCAGCCCAGCCCCACCTGTCTTTCCCCTGTATCCTAGCCCACTCCGCATTCGACGCCACCACTTCCCCCCTGTGCAAATAAACTCTCTGTTCAGCATTGGGGTCTTGTGTTCTGCCTTCGGTGTCCTCCACCACACGCCGCACAACAGTTCATGTATGTACTTGGCTAAGTTAATATTTCCCAGGCTGGCGTGGTCAGGTCCCACTCCCGCCACATGTGTAAGGTGCACGCTTTGTAAAACCCTCATGGCGAATTGAGTCCAAATATGTGCAGATGGTAAAGTGTGCATAGGCCATGGCATCAAAATCTCACTCCAGCCACGTACACAAAGTTGATAGTAAATGTTTTAGCCCTCCAACCTGTAAACTTTGCTGTCATTAACCTGATTTCCAGTAGCAGGTCGGCCTAATGTTGCTCTCTGCTTGTTGCATGTGCAAATATGCAAACGTTCGCTAACATGTTAGCCACAACAACTTTACAATGTGATAATTCCACATGTCAGTGTTGTGTTTACAGCTTGCTGCAGTGGCCCCAAGTGCAACGAGTATCTCCTAACACCACATAGTTTTCCGTTACGCTTTCTAGTTAATCACTCCATCCTGTGTTCCCTTCAAAAATTTGTTATGGACCAATTGTCTCTCCTGTGGTTGACCGAGACAGAGCCACTTTCATCCACAGGCAGTCATGTTCACTGCCATTTTGCAAAGAATTTAGTTCAACATGAGAGGACAATTAAGCAAATGGATGGATTTAGTTTAGGGATAATTCATAATTCATAATTCACAGGATTTATTTATTTAGACAGGATCAAAAATACATTTGTTACACTACCTGTTTCTGAGAAAATTATATTACCATGCAAGAATTGCTAATGTCACAGTAAACTGAGACACAAAAACTAAGCTTAAAGGAGACAGTGGCGTTACAGAAATGTCTTTTAAAGGCCACTGTAATAAAATGGTATGTGCAGAACAATGATTGGTAAGGTTTCAGATTATAGCCCGACAATTACTGTCTATTTATTTTGTGTAAACTGGGTATCAATAAAATACTAATAAATGTATATGTAAGTACAAAGCAATAAGACAGGCTAAGCAATTAAGGGGGCAAAATCTGTGTTTTAGATGGACTTAGAAATCAATTAATTATATGTATAATAATGAAGTTTTTTATTACTGAGCTTAAAGAATTATGATACATTTATGTGGACCGGTCACCTTGGCGTACGGCCCTGCACATGAATACGCAGTGCGATGCACATAAGAGACGCAGGCACACCACGTATACATTTATATGGGTCTTTTATTTCCCTGATTACACAAAATCAAAGGTGCAACATTAACTAGTACTTGAGGTGGGATATAATTGCAAACAGAAATTTCTCTTAGGTCAAATGGAGATGTCACTTCACTCTAACTCCACCGAGCCAGCTTGTACATTCATGAACTGTAAATGTACTGAACATAGACAAGTAGCAGCACTCCTACACGAAAAATAGACACAGAACACAAATATTATATTAGTAAAGGAACTTATGCAGTGTCACACACCCTTTCCATAAGTATACATATACATATACATATGTGTATAACATTTTTACAACCATCAAATACACATAACTCACAGAATAAATTCAGTTCGCTCCTCCACACGTGTCCCGCAACTCTGCTGAACACTGGCAGGTGAATCCCCACGTGACAATCATCTCCCCTCTAAAACGGGGCTGAAACGCACATCCTGCATTACTATAAACACTGACAGGTATTATCCCACTGCCTTCGCAACACATCAACAATCACACTGCGCCGACATCTCATACGCACACTCGATATGCCTCCCTGAGTCCGCAGCAGCGTCTCTTCTGTGCTCGCGATCTGCTCTAGCGGAAGTTCCGGCTCTTTTGCCGCTCGTTCGTCTCCGGGGTAAACTCCTATAGCCCCAGCGCCCCCTGCCCAACTCCCTGGGCATAAACTATTCAAAGTGCTTCGCCTGGATCAGAGCAGCTCTATTATACAGGCCAGAAAATCCTCCCTGTCCCCCAGTCCATCTGGCTACATTTGCAAAATGTGTTTTTTGCACATGCACAGTAATGGTTACAGAGTATGCAGGCTGTAAAATAGTGTTCCATTGTTAATACATTTTTAAAAAATGTAATTACATTGTAGTTACATGGTATGCTGAGAGTAAAATAAAGTGGCCCCTTGTTTATCACTTTTTTTTACTGTAATTACAGAATAGTTACAGAGTGTGCTGAGTGTAAAATAAAGTGGCCCCCTGTTCGCCCCTTTGCACTGTAATCAAATTGCAGTTACAGGGTATAGTTAAGTTTTTTGTTTTTTTAACTACGTTAAAGTGCCATGTATAGTTTGGCTCCTTTTCATTATATGTAGATGTTGTGAAAGGACATCCAAGCAAAGTCTGCTGGTACCCTGTTTGAACCTTTTTTTTTTTAAACATGAATCTTTCATTTTATATCTTTAAACAACCAACAACATAATACATAGTGGCAGACTAAACATGATAAAGAAAAAGGGAAGAAATGACCATTATAAAGTTGGATGATATAACATACTGAATTTGCAAGAAAAATCAAAGAAAAGGAAAACACAGTATACGTACGTATCATGTGCATACCCATATTCTGACATATACATACACTTAAACATACATGTGCTAAGCTTGTAGTATACTCTACACTCACCGGCCACTTTATTAGGTACACCTTGCTAGTATCGGGTTGGACCCCCTTTTGCCTTCAGAACTTTCTTAATTCTTCGTGACATAGACTCAACAAGGTGCTGGAAACAGTCCTCAGAGATTTTGATCCATATTGACATGACAGCATCACTCAGTTGCTGCAGATTTGTCGGCTGCACATCCATGATGTGAATCTCTCGTTCCACCACATCCCAAAGGTGCTCTGTTGGATTGAGATCTGGTGACTGTGTAGGCCTTTTAAATACAGTGAACTCATTGTCGTGTTCAAGAAACCAGTTAGAGATGCTTTGAGCTTTGTGACATGGCACAATATCCTGCTGGAAGTAACCGTCAGAAGATGTTACACTGTAGTTATAAAAGGATGGACATGGTCAGCAACAATACTCAGGTAGGCTGTGGCGTTTAAACGATGCTCAGTTGGTACTAAGGGGCCCAAAGTATGGCAAGAAAATATCCCCCACACCATTACACCACGACCAGCCTTTCTGTCATCTCCAACCAGTCTGGCCGTTCTCCTCTGACATCAACAAGGCATTTTGGCCCAGAGAAACTCCGGCTCACTGGATATTCTCTCCTTTTCGGACCTTTCTCTGTGAACCCTAGAGATGGTTGAGCGTAAAACTCCCAGTAGATCAGCAGGTTCTGAAATGCCCGTCTGGCACCAACAACCTGCCACGTTCAAAGTCACTTAAATCACATTTCTTCCCCGTTCTGATGCTGTTTGACCTTCACCAGGTCGTCCTGACCATGTCTACATGCCTAAATGCATTGAGTTGCTGCCATGTGATTGGCTGATTAGATATTTGCGTTGAACAGGTGTACCTAATAAAGTGGCCGGGTGAGTGTATATGCATAGTGCACGCTGTAAGAAATGCACCGAATGGCCAAAATAACACTAGGATGCACAAGGACACACAAATTTATCCCTGTTTGCACCTTTAATTATTCAATATGTAAAGTAGTTTCAGTGTTTTCTGTAGGCTCACCCCGCCAAAATGCTAATTTGTTACCCCCCTTTCCATGTACTTCTTCACCTGTACTTATGGGTACCTAAAATGTATTTTCTTTGTACCCCTTCATGTACAACACATTTACTGTAACTAGCAGGCTATAATCTGAAGCCATACCCAATGATTTCTGCCTGCTGCTCTCTCATATTCCTGTGCTGCCTGTCAACCCAGCAGAGGACAGAGGGCAGAAATGAACAGAAACCAGAGGAGGAACGGGGTGAGATTGGCAGGCGCGAGGAAGGCCACAAGAGGTGAAGAAACATGAGTGAGAGAGCCCACAGAGAGGTGTATTTGTATGTGTGTGAGAGAGGGGGAGGCGTGATAGAGAGTATGAAAGAGAAGTGGGAAAAGAAAAGAGGGAAAAACCGAGCAGAGACGAATGAAAGAGGGAATGAAAACAGAATAAAAACAGAGGCTGAGAGGAATCCTCATTTTTCATTTCAGCCGGTGGACTCGATGCCTCAAGATCAGACAATCAGACCTGATGGCTTTGGGAGGCTCAGTCAGCTTAGGGCTCGGCAAATGATGGGAGGATGATGGGGGGGGGTTAGAGAATCTCAGCGAGGAATAGACGGAGAAGGAGGAGGAGGAGGAGGAGGAGGAGGAAAGAGACATGCTATCGGAGTAAATAACAGCAACACAAAAAGGACAAAGGATTCAGAGCTGGAGATTGCAGAGGAGCTGAACCACTGTCAGGGGAAGTGGGGCAGTTTTTCTGCTGGGGGCGATGTGTGGGTTTGGAGTGGATCGGGTGTTGTTTAGTGTCACCAAACAGACCCCGGGCACCAACCCCTCCCTGGGCGTAAACAGCCGAGTCGAAGGTGAAGGGCAGCGGGGACGGATGGACAGATGGCCGGATGGAACGATGGAATTTCGTCTTTTAAGAAAGCCGTCAGCGCGCCGGGTTTATGTGTCCTTCACCCTGATCCTGCAGGAATAGCATTAAAAACACCCCCCACCTCCCCTCCTTCTCCCCCGTTTTCTCCCGCTCCGTCTCTCCACCCCCTCTCTCATTAAAACTGTGCGCCTCGGCTTCTAATTAAATCCCACTTGAAAGTCTTAAAAGTCAGACTCAGATTGATTCAATTTGCATTTCTGAACAGGGAACATTGCCTAAAAGGATTAATAAATTGGTTGAAAATGCCTCTTTCTGCAGTGTGCTGTTGTTGCTTGTAAGACAACACCCATCCAATACCGCTTTTTCTCGCATTCTTTCACTCTTTTCGAGACATTCACTTTTAGCCTTGCACGCAAACACACACACACACACACACACACGAGGCCCTAAGAAAGCAGTGGATCTAGTTGCCCATTCATCCATTTGTCCCGAAACACACACATTCCTCCCTTCAGTCGTCAATTGAATTCACATGTTCGCATACACACCCACATCTTGCATCAGCACATACACACTCACTCGTGCACGCTCATGCAGGCACACACACACACACACACACACACAGCAGTGTAACACTGTTGGCAGACCTCCAGATTTTTCAGCAGAATGTGATGGACGCGTACGGGGGGGGGGGGGGGGTATAAAGCAAAGCCGGGAGAAGGGAGAGGGGAGTGGTGGGAGTACTCAAACGTGGCACGATGGGGGATTAAAAAGCAGTAGGAAGATTGGCACGAAGAACCTGAGCGATGTTGACGTGCCGTCGATGACTCACTTGGGTGATAATATGCGAGGTGCTGGCCACGGGTCAGTGACTCTCCTCTACGGGGCACACCGAGTCAGCTAACTCGACCAGCCTGAGTCCCAAGACCTCACAGTCACTCCTTACGTCCCCTGCGAAGTGGCTCTTTATGGCTCCACAACCCTTTCACCGGGGCCCCTATCGTTGGGAGCAGATGCTGAAACGCTTCATTGATTGACTGATCGACAGAGCGTTAACCTTTTGGGCAACTGCGATGTTCACTGTTCCCTGACATTTTAGAGACTAAACTACAGATTGACGGGCTGTTCCTGAAAATCCCTCCCCTTTAAAAGCAATTGTGGAATAATAATAATTATAGCAACCGTAACTAGGCATGGCAGGTCTGTCAAGCTTTGGATTTCTCCATATGATGGGCTGAAGTAAGACTTAACATTTAGAGAGTCTTTCCCACCCTTAAAACACAAGAGCACAAGTGTGAGGAATTGATCAAACAGCGTTTGTATCTGTTGTAATGTACGCTGCAAAGGTTAGCATGCCTGGCTACCTAGCTTAGTAAATACAGTAGTTTCCAGGCGCTCCTTCCAAAGCAAGGTGCACATCATTAGCCAACGGCATTACTTTTACTATTACATTTCTTTATGTAGGGTTTGGCAACCCCAGCGAAAGTTAGTCAAGATAGCGATATGTTTCCTAACACAACGGTTAGTCCTCATCCTAAAAACCTTTTCTTTTCTTAGGGGGGAGACATTTTGAATTCTAATTCATGAACAATGAGCCAAGCAGCTATATATGGTTATGATGAAATAACACGATTACTATTACATTTAGAATTCTGGGACTTACCAACTAGGATATGGAGCTTTAGAATCAGTTTCTAATGTGCTGTATGGAACCATCAAGTGCATATTTAGCACCCCTTTTTACAAGATTCTCGTTCTAAAAAAGGAGTAAGTTGGAAACATCAAAAACTATGTTTTCAACCATGTAGCTAGTGTTAGCTTAATTAGCAATCTAGCTACAGTTGATAAAATCTGCTAGAAATAGCTATAATTTCAGCAAATAATTACAACAACAAATAGTTTACCTCAATATTAAATTGTGGGCCCATTGTTTCAATTACTTTAAAATTTCAAAGCAGTAAATCTGCCACTGTGAGAATAGATAATGCGAGGTAATGTGATAAAATAAAGATTGACAGGTGAAGCAACAGTATAGCAATAGGTCAATAATCAGAAAACCAAAAAATAAATGATCAGAAAGTTTTTTGGTGTCTACTCAGGGTGGCAACCTTTACAATTTGTATATATAAAATTGAACTGCAGGTATGGGTTAAATACTTTCATTCAGTGACAAGACTCTTCCTGAAGAGGCTCCAATGTGAAACGGATCAACTTACTTATGATGACATTCACTTGAAATCATCCCAATTAGCGAATAAATTATGCTGTAATCAGAGCTCTTATTCTCACCACGTTCACATCCACCGCAGACCATTCCGCAAACAACACAAATCCTCACATGTGGAAGATTTGGCTTGAAATCCTGTTTACACAAATACACACAACTGCCACGAAACAATTAGGTGTCATCCATTTCTGCCCTCCAGCAACTCTCCGCTGCAGTGTTTCCTCTGAATTCTGTCCATTTTAAAATCCAGTTTCATGTTTATGTTACAATTATCACTGGTCTACTGTGAGAAATGGCTCCTGTTGTATTTCAGCTGCATAGAAACTATTGCCTTGGCATTGCTTCATGCTTCAGAGAGCCTTTGTTTCAGGAACCATCAGATTGCCAATGCTTTCACTCATATTATCATCTCGGTCCTGGCTCCTCTGAGGCTGAAGCAGCATATGGCCTCTTCTCACTGAGGTCACTGGATGGCATGTGTTGACCTCAGATTCAGGACACGAGGACACAACCAGGAGGAAACATGGCTCTTAACTTAGAACAACACTGACCTCAAGTGGTTGTTTAACAGCAGCTCATTAAACAGACTAGAACTCTACTTCAAAACACTCTTATGTATTATTTTCATGATATTACGCTCCGATTATAGTCCTTATTGTGCACTTTACAATGGGCTCGTACTGCTCTTATGATGCTTTATAATGCTGAATGAGCACCGCTGCAGGTACAGTGTTGCAGCTGCAAAGCAAAGTGTTTGTGCTCAGCGTTCTGCTTCACTTCCTCAGTCAGTGAGCACGTGCTTATGTGCATTCCACTATTTAGCTATTAAATGGCATGGAAAAAAGAGGCAAGGTTTAATAAATGAGGCTAAATTATGTTTGTGTGCAAATAAAACTTATGGATTAACCTGCCAGAGGCTGGCAAAAATTAGATTAGAGCCCCTACTGACCCCCCTCTCCTTCAACTATATGTGCATTATGTACACATGAAGTATTGTGCACACAGTAGAACACTCGTGGTATGTTAATAATATCTAGCTTTGAGCCACAGAAATCAACCAGTACTCTTGTCCTACACATCCAGGGAAAATGCAGCATTTAAACTATATTGCAAGTGAAATAATAAAGGGAGAGGGGAGGACATACCGTAACCCTAAATCCTACCTGAAACAACCTTGCCTCCTACAAAGTTCCCTGGCAGCGTTTTATTCTTATGAAAGAAGTGCTATATTTTGTAGGGAGGTGGTCGGGGTGGATGGTATACAAAGTGCATGACTTGTACAGTTAGGTTTAGGCAGCAAAAGCACTTTGGTTAAGAATATATCATCAACGAAATAAATGCATCTTGTGTCATGTTTCAAGTCACTGCGGACTTCAATATTTATATCCAAGTATTGTGAGTGCCTAAACTTAAGAGTTATAGCACCCCTTTGTCGCCAACAGAGGATATTGCAGGAAAACTAAAATGCTATACATCGTTAGTGAACATTTTGCAGATACCTTCACTAACAAACATAATCCTGGCAGCATTACATTTCTCACAAAACATATTCCATTTGCACATTAGTAGTATGTAAACCATTGTTGCATCTGTCGCTCTCTCTCCCATAATGTTTCCTGTCCTCACCTATAGTGATGCCATCTAATGTAGTGCTTTCTTACGGAATGCACTTTTTAGTTCTGGGAAATAACCACTGGGTAAAATGTACCAAAAAAACAGAACAAAAAAAATGATTTATAGGAGACAGGGTTGACAGAAACCAATGAAATAAAATAATGATAATTACAAAATTAACTGTTTGTCTTTTGAATATTTCTTTCCCTTCTGACCTATTTAAACCTCATAAAAAAAGTAGAGCAATGCTAACCCATCCCTTTGACACAAACTGGGCATGAAAATATGACCATAAAACAGTTATTACACCAAATATAAAAAGTAATTTCATGTGTTGTTTGTCACATGGGCCATGTTTGAACAAATAAATAGACATGGGGTGACCAATACGTCGCAAAGGCCATGGTGGTAGATCGCGTGCCATTCAAGAAACTATTTTCAAATATACGTCCCACCTCCCTGTGGCATCTGCCACTTAACCACTTGACTGACATAAAGAGGGGCCAGTCTGCTGCTGTTGAGAAGTTTGTTACATTAATTTACCATAACTAAAAAAACCCAGAATGCAAAGCTAACAGAAAACTATTTGTAGCGACCTAGCCTACCAATTTAAGTTCATATGCAATAGCAACTTGCGGAAGTGGAGGAAGACCTTTTTTCACCATGTCCTATTCGAGGTGCGTTTGCCTGATCTGCCAAACTAGCATAGCTATTCCGAAGGAAGGAAACGTGGAGAGACACTTTCGAACCCTTCATAACTACGACAGTGACTTCCCTGCCGAAAGAAAAAGTTGACAGCAGTCACTTTTCACAAAGCCGAATTCAAAAGCAAAGGCAGCCACCAAAGCATCATTCCGGGTGAGTTGTACCATCATCAAACAATGCTGGACGATTTTAGAACTTACTCACGGAGCATCCAAAGATGAGGAAATGTGCTGCATCATTTACTGCATTTTTCGGCTTGACTTATTTATTTGAGTCAGCCTTTTCCCACATGTGAAGATTATTAAGTCCAAATACCGTTCAACCATGACTGATGATCATTCGGAGGCCTGCTTGAGACCAGCTACCAGCTACCAGCTACTATCCACATTATTCAACCCTGGCTGACTCAGTGCAAGTCATCAGAATAATGTAGGTACCCCAAATGTATTGTGCTGTGGAGTGGTAATTTGAGAGGCCAGGATCCGCTGGAGAGGATAGACGGGTGACAAGATCTAGGACACAGAACCAGGAGGAAATCATCTCAGGTTACCGTCCAAAGGAACTGCTGCAGACATAGTGGCCTACTCATCCTTGTAGATATAAAGGCTCAGATTGTGGCAAATACATGAGGGTGACCCTAGTGGTAAGGATTATCTGCACACGACAAATATCAATGCATAGTTTTGATGTATTGCCATATAATCAAAGTTTCTGTTTTAAGGGTTCACACCATAAATTGTGTGAAAGGTGGGAATTTGTGTTAAAATAATAAATGTAATTCTCAGTATATGTGTAGTAATGAATGTAATGCTCATTGTTTGTGTAGCACAAGATATGTTATGATGAATGTTTACTGTGAGTCAAAGATGAATAATTACCATTTATGTATCAGATAAGTGTAATAGTTTGCTCATAAGGATGTAGTGTGCTGAAGAAGAAGGTCAAAAGCACCAGGCATCACCATATAGCCATGAAGAGGAGAGTAAAACCAGACACTTAAAGGAAACATATGGTCATATATGGAAACGCTGGTGCAGGATGGGATGTCACGTAGTCAATAAAACACTCAGGTTACCCAAA
>JAVQJF010022516.1:0-41135 GCA_036023855.1 Gadopsis marmoratus | reverse complement strand
TGTTGACGGTGTGCATGAGAATGTGCATGAGAATGTGGGTGCATGTTTGTTTGGGTGATGGTGTGTGTGGGTGTGTGTGTGTGTGTGTGTGCACTAGATGGCTGCTTGGCAGTGGGGTAAAGCTATTATTTTTCAGAGGATGGTATTTTATCAGAGATAATATGCTCAATGCACTTCTCCATTATTTATTGTTTCTCCACACTTATCTCATTTTTCTAAAGTTGTTTGCTGAGCTTTCCATCAGCTCCTCACACCCAGCCCCCCACTTTTACTTCCTCTGCCTTTCTTCCTGGTTCACTCATAACCATTTCCAACCCTGTGGAAAAGTTGTTGATTCTGGTAGAATCCCGATAAGACGCAAGCATCAAAGACAGCTCAGAGTACCAAAAGATTCTATTTTTGGTGTTATAATAACTCTGTTTGATTGCACTACATTTTAATGACCATAATTCTGTGGGAGAATCTGTTGTGTAAGCAGAGAACAGATGGCTCCAAGAGCATATTTTAACAACCAAAGGACTTGTTTTGAACATGAAGAGCTGACGAAGCACTTGAATTTTACCCAATTACAATTTCCCCCTGAATGGGTCTTTAACTTCATCCTCTTGCTCTCTCTCCACAGGCATCATCCACCAGATGAAGGGGGACTATGAGACTGCACTGAAACTCCACAAAACACACCTGGCCATTGCTCAGGAGCTCAATGACTATGCTGCTCAGGGCCGGGCCTATGGCAACATGGGTAATGCCTACAATGCCCTGGGAGCCTTTGACCAGGCTGTTCGCTACCACCGCCAGGAGCTGCAGATCTCCATGGAGGTCAATGACCGGGCCTCGCAGGCCTCCACCCATGGAAATCTGGCTGTGGCTTACCAAGCCCTGGGAGCCCACGACCGTGCTCTGCAACATTACCAGAACCACCTCAACATTGCTCGTGAGCTCAGAGATGTCCAGAGCGAGGCACGTGCTCTGGGCAACCTCGGCAACTTCCACTGCTCTCGAGGAGAGTTTCCTCAGGCCGTGCCCTACTATGAGCAGTACCTCCGCCTGTCCCCTGACCTCCAAGACATGGAGAGTGAAGGAAAAGTTTGTCACAATCTGGGTTATGCCCACTACTGCCTGGGCAACTACCAGGATGCCGTCAAATACTATGAGCAGGACCTAGCTCTGGCCAAGGACCTTCATGACAAACTGAGTCAGGCCAAGGCATACTGTAACCTCGGTTTGGCGTTCAAAGCCCTGGGAGACTTCACTAAGGCAGAGGAATGTCAGAAATACTTGCTGTCACTGGCCCAGTCCCTGAACAATGCACAGGCTCGCTTCAGAGCCCTGGGGAACCTTGGGGACATATTTGTCTGTAAAAAAGATGTGGCTGGAGCCATTCAGTTTTACGAGCAGCAACTGGCCTTAGCTCACCAGGTATGGCCACACATAATGAATGTTGCACAACATGTACGAGAACAATTCATCATATAAATAGGAAATGTCATGTGGAATGTAATTTTGATAGCATTCACTCATGTCCCTCATGCTGATATCATGAAATTCTATCTTGTTTCAGGTTAAGGAGCGTAGGATGGAGGCATGTGCCTATGCCGCTCTCGGGGCCACCTACAGACTTGTGCAGAAATATGACAAAGCTCTGGGCTACCACACCCAGGAACTGGAGGTGTATCAAGAGCTGGGCGACGTGCCAGGAGAGTGCAAAGCCCATGGTCACCTGGCAGCTGTCTATATGGCCCTGGGGAAGTACGCCATGGCCTTCAAGAGCTACGAAGAGCAGTTGGAGTTAGGTCGGAGGCTGAAGGATCCTGTCGTGGAGGCTCAGGTGTATGGAAATATGGGCATCACTAAAATGAATGTAGGTGTGATGGAGGAAGCTATTGGCTACCTGGAACAGCAGCTGGCCACTTTACAGCAGCTGAGTGGCAACGAGGCAGTAATGGACAGGGGCAGAGCCTATGGAAACCTGGGAGACTGTTATGAGGCTCTGGGAGACTTTGAGGAAGCCATCAAGTACTATGACCAGTATCTGTCAGTGGCCCAGAGCCTCAACCGCATGCAGGACCAGGAGAAGGCCTACAGAGGCTTAGGCAATGGACACAGGTGAGTCTGCTGTGAATGAAAGGCAAGATGTTTCAAATCCACTATTTCACTTTGCTAGAAAAGTACTTTCATAACACACCAGTATCACTTTCCACTAGCTGTTGCAGTAGCAGATATTGTTTTGACTGGGTATTACTAATAATCACAGTAAACCTACTTTGCATATTATTTTCCTCCTTGTGCTCACTATCAAGGACCACCATAGTTTAGAGACACCGTGCTTGTGAGCAGGGCTTGGATGCGAGCCTGGTGATAGCAGCCTCAGCAGCAGCCTAGTGGCCCTGGCCTTATCTGTATGCAAAGAGGCTTTGGCACACAGACGTCTGAAACGGTGGGAAGCGCCGTTATTTTGAAGGCAAACCTCTTCTCCCTTCTATTTCTCCTTATGCGTCAAAGAGCTGATAGCATCCTAGGAGACTACGCTGCAAAATAAAACACGAAAGGCTTGCTGAAATCCTCATTTCGGAGATGATTTTCTTCTTATTGTGTGTCATCAGCATGGCACCACAGCAATCACACGCAGCAGTATTAGCCATGCATGACTTCAGAGGGGAATAATAGACATCAGACACAAACCCTTCTCGTCTTCTAACAGCTCTTAGTCAAGCACACACATTATCACACAACATTAATTAAACTGAAGGCTTTTATTCTTTTAATGCTCCATTTCAGCCGGCATCTGGCAATTGTTGGTGTGCCTGAGAATGTGAATAAAGTCTGTTTGAAGGCTGTAAAGGCGAATAAAATGTAGCGATGGGATGAATGCCACTCTGTCGAGAAGTACACAAGAGGATGAAAGCGAGGATACTTTGACAGATGACCCATCTCGTATTAAGGGATGGCTAACAGTGCTACCCATGAAACACAGCCTAAATGTTTTCATTTCATATCGGTAGTCAGACGTTTCTCATATAGCCTTCCACACACACTTTAGTCTGTCCACAGCAGCAGCTTTCAGTAGTGTGTTGGACATCTGAATCTATATTTCATTTTCACTAAAACCGAAATGATCTGGCGCTTTGCAAATGAAAGTGTCTCCTCTTTGCATTCCAATTGTGCGCCGTTACAAGAGAATAGATATGTATCTGTATGAATCAAGAATATAGTTTCCCTTACATATGAGATCAGCAGAGACAGATTAATTTTGAGTGTTGTGGGCATGAACGATATCTCAGTATTTGACAGAAAATGCCAATGACAGATTTGGTTTTAGATTGTCTTGTCTGACGCTCATTGGATTTTCTTCACTTGCAGGGCTATGGGAAACCTACAGCAGTCGCTGGTGTGTTTTGAGAAGCGCTTAGTAGTGGCTCATGAGCTGGGGGAGTGTGGAGGCAAGGCTCAGGCCTATGGTGAACTGGGCGCACTGCACAGCCAGCTGGGCAATTACGAGCAGGCAATCTCCTGTCTGGAGCGGCAGCTGGCCATTGCCCGTGACACCCAGGACAGACTACTGGAGGGTGATGCCAGCTGCGGTTTGGGCGCTGTATATCAAGCTATGGGAGAGTATGAGACAGCCCTGCGATGCCACCAAAGTGACCTGGAGATTGCAGAGGAAGCAGGCAGCCCCACACGCCAGGCCCGCGCCTACGGGAACTTGGGCCTCACGTACGAGTCACTTGGAAACTACGAGCGGGCAGTCGTGTTCCAGGAACAGCACCTAAGCGTTGCGGCTCAGACTAATGACTTGGCGGCCAAGACACTGGCCTATGGCAGCCTGGGGAGAACACACCACGCACTGCAAAACTACTCACAGGCTGTTATGTACCTGCAGGAAGGTGAGTGAGTCAGGGGGAACACGAGAGGAAACCCTTTGTTGCCTGAGCTGATAGGCTTAGAGTTTGTGAATTCATGAATATGAAATTCGGAGCCTATTTGTTGCTAAGCCTTTGCCACTTTTTTGTTAGGCTGTGTGCATGTCTTTGTATATGTGTATGTGTGTTTTTGTGCTCTTGTGTTAGAAGTGCATGGGGGGATTTTGCGTGCATATTATATACATCTGTGTTGGCTTCTGTGCTGTATAGGTATACCAGCATTTGTGTGTGTATGTCTGTGCAAACCTATCAGGATGCAGCCGTTTTTCCTGTTTACTGCTAGCTGTTCTTCACACCTCTATATCTACTTTTCTCAGAGGGTTCTTTGCAGTGAGCTGCCAAAGAATCTTTTCACACAGCGCCTGACAGACGCCTGCCTCTCACGCTTCATTGTTCCCCACAGATTATGGTGAAATAAAAACCTGCAGCTTGGCCCCTCACAAAATTCATTATGTCAGTGACAGTGTAGGAAGCGTTTGTCACCGAGGGTGTGATAAGTGGAAGCATCCGTGGATGTGAGCTGAATGTCCACACCACCAGCCTCGCTCATGCCCATTGACAGACCTCATGCTCAGGCACACCCACCGTGTTACGACCAAAAGCCTGTTTGAATCCAAGAAAATTGCAGCTTGTGTAAGAGGACAGTTGTATATTTCACCCTGCAGGGAGTGAATGCAAGGCAATGGGAATACATCTCCTCCATCTCTCCTCCTCCTCCTCGTTCGCTTTATTAGAGTTAGCCGGGCCTGCAATGACCCGTACACCCTCTGCAGGCCTGCTTGTTGAGCTTTAATGGAAACTAAGGCGACAGGCCATTCTGTCTCCACCCTGTCCTCCTGTTGTCCCTCGCGCTGTCCTTGTATTGTTCCTCCGTCTGGCTGTGAAAAAGAACAGTGCCTTCACTATCCTTGACAGCCAATTATTTCTGGCCAACCTACCCAGACCGAAAAGTTGGCACGGTTTTTTTTTTCCCTTCAGTTTTTCTATTTTTTTTTCTACTCCTACTGCTGGTTTTGTGGGATTTTTCATTCTTCATGCTGCGCTGCTTGTTTTTTGTTTTCGTTTAAGATTAATTGGAAGGAGGGATAGAAAGGCAGCTCCAAACTGGTGCAGATACTGTGACAACATGTGACCTCCAAATCACTGTGTGTGTATTTATATGAGCTACTGATGTACTGTTTTGCTTTCAGCTTTGGTATGTACAGTATATACGTATGTGTGTGTGTTCGATGGTTATTCTGTATAGCTGCAATACAGAAGGGTAAGCTACAGTGGAAGAAGCATGAAGGTACCAATTAATTGCTGATAGGCAGACATGATTTCTGTCACTTCAAGTGTTCACACTACTCCCCAAGTTATATTCCTGTAAAGGACATTGCACATCGCTGTCTCAATCTTAAACGAAAGAGGCGTTTCACACCAAGATGCACTTTTCAAAGATTACCACAACAGTGTCATTAAATCAATGCCGCAGATGTAGCGACTAATGGAGGTATTAAAGTTTCTCCACACTTCATTTATGGAACAACAACTAATAGCATATTAACCTGCAACGGCAGTTTTTGGTAGAAGTGTACCTGATGCTTAAAATTTGAATTTGGGAAAATTAGGTGGTACATTGATTTACAGTAGTCAGTATTTTATTTATAGTTGCTTTCAAATGGATTTTACACAACATTATATATAGATAGTATGAAATATAGTCTGTAAGAAAGGGGCCTTAATCATATATAAGGGAAATACACAAACATTGTAGCTTCATATACGGAGCATGTAAATGGTTCATTTTATAACATGATTTTATGCAGTGTTATACATTCTTTACATCTTAAACACTAATAGAAATTAATTAATTAATAGAAATTAAACACTAATAGATCTGACTCAGGAATTCTTGTTTTTGATGATAAGTATCTTAGTGTGAAATGTCTGGACCTTTCATCATCATATCTAGACCCCTCACAATTTTCAGTATTTTTATGCTATAAATCTTGAATGTTGGTTGCTGGTAAAGTGTCAGTAGGAGTTTCACTGGTCGTGTAGTGAGCTACTGATATACAGTTTTGCTTTCAGCTTTAGTAGATCCTTGTGTCTATTTTATTCCTCTACTTCTTAGGCTCAGAACAGACAGAACCTTTCATCTCAACACGTATTTTAGTGATTAACATCTGAGAAATGGAAAAACAAATTAGCCAAGCTTTCATCTCATAAATTATTAAGCAAGCTTTCACAGATACCAATATTTAGTTCTCTGCTTTAATGCAAATGTCAATACTGTCTTAGTAGCCGTTTGCATAATTGTAGAAATGTGTTTATGTAGGATGAATTTGGTGTGGGTATCACAATCCTCTGTATTTACACCACATGCCAGAGGTCTGTGAAAGATGTTTCCTACACAGGATAGGTTTGGGTGTTAACTTCATAGGGAGAGAGTTGGTATCGTGAAATTGTCTCCAGGATTAATGTCCTTCAAAAGCTGTTTATGCTACACTTACTGTATATGACACACTGTTCTTTTCCACATGTGGTCATGATCAAAGGGTACTGTGTTTGCATGTGTCATGGGTGTGCACATGTGCCAGGATATTTTGTTTTGCGGTACAACGCACTTGCGAGTGCATGAGATTTCGAGCCGTTGTTCCAACGCACGTGTATGTGGCGTCTGCACGCGAAGCTTGTGTCTGAAGTCAGAGGTGCGTGGGCCTCAGGGGCTGCAGAGAAACTCTCACCCAGCTGTCAAGCAGCCTTTAAAGTGTTCTCTAGTTGCTCTTCAGGGTGCAGCCAGCCACGGCCACATCCTCGTGTCAGCCGCTGCTACGTGACTGTGCCTGCGGGGCTCACCAAAGGCACGCACGGTGACAGTGACAGACACTGAATGATACAGAGCGGGAGAACATGGGGAATGGGAGAGTTAGGGAGGAGGGATGGAGAGAACGAAAGAGGCTGGCTGGCTGGCTGGCGGGCGGGGGGGGGGAGACAGAGATCGGCATGAGTCATAATTCACATGTATTATTTCACTGTCAGCTGGAGAATAAAGAAAACATAGAGTTGGTTGACATTCAGGCTTGATCATAAAGAACTATCACAGAGCAGCTCAGAAAAAGAAAGGGTGTGTGTGTGTGTGTGTGCGTGCACGCGTGCAGATGAAAGGCTCGGAGCTGGAGTTGAGATGAGTGAGGGGTGAGGCTGTCAGAGAATGAAAAGGATAATTTAGATCTGTTTCCTCTTTCTTGCTCCAGCGCCTAATGAGCCCTAAGCAGTGCCGAGTCCCTGCGAGCACTGCCACCACAGTCAAGATGAAACGGGTAGAGGGGGGGGGGCACAGGCACAGAGATGAGAAAATGAATACGGGAGGTAGAGGGAGAGAGGAACAGGGCAGGCAGGCAGGCAGAGGGAGGGTGTGTGGAAAGATAAGGCGAGAGACGGAGACTGTTGCAGGCTTCAAAGGCTGCCGGCTAGCGTGGCCATGGAGGAGCCATGAAGTCTATGGTTGCGGGGTGTGCTGGGTCTTGCGGAATAGGCTGGCTGTTTCGGGTCACGCGCTCTGTTCTTGGCTTATCTGGTCCAGCCACAGACTGTTTTCCAGGAATGGCGAGAAAAGCATACCCGGACGAGGGTGGCTTGGCCGATTTTCTGCTCTTTTTGACCAAAAAGCATGTTTAGACCCCTCCGTCACACAAGCGAGTGGAGAGGACAGACGTATTACAGAACCCACGTTAAGTGAGACTGTGCATGAGCAATAGCCTATTGCAACCTGCTGACTTATTGCTGCACATTTAACACCTTGTGGGTGATATGTGGCCCAGCATCACGGCCCTCTGCGGAGTGGCATTTTCAGCTCTGTAATTGGGGCGAACCAAGTACTCGGCAGGCAGACTGAGGACACATGCAAAGATGTGACATACGCCTCACTGCTTGAGGGACTGGAAGTGAAAAACAAACGGCGTGCTCGTCAGGTGAACTGAACATGCGCACACACACACACACACACACACACACAAGTGCACATGCACGTTCAAACCTCTGAAGCTCTCTCAGACAAAATATCCCAAAGTAGACTCCGCTGTGAGTTTGCATACAGTCTATTATTAACTCATCAATGTGTTTGCAAACATTTGTTGGCGTCGTCATGATATTGTGCCGCTCCTTTTTATGCAAGCATCAGGCGTGTGTTTGTGTTTGCTCAGCCAGTCAATCCTTAGCATTGATTACTTTGCAGTCCGATTAGTGCTCTAACAGCCTCCTGGTAGAAGTGTGTGTGTGTGTGTGTGTGTGTGTGGTTTAGTCCCAGTGTGAGCTGTTTCTTACTACTGAGGCCAAGCATCCAAACCTGTTCACTGTCAGAACATCAGTACCACGCTATGCTTACATCTGTTACTCTGAGAGATACCTAAGAGTCTGCCTGCTCTGAATAATTTTTACTTTCCACTCCCTCTCGTCTGCTCCCGATTCCTCCCCTTCTGACAGGCCTGCGGCTTGCCGAGCAGCTGGCTCGGCGTGAGGATGAGGCGAAGATCCGCCATCGTCTCGGGCTCTCCCTGTGGGCCAGTGGGAATCTGGAGGAGGCCCAACATCAGGTAAAGTATCTCCTGTTCCTTCCTCTTCTTGCTTCGACTCACCTTGACTCAGTTCTCCTCTCCTCTCCTCCATCTGGACCCTCTTGTAGTTAAAACTGACCTCTAATAAACACACATCTGTGGGTGGGCAAAGGTTACAAATGAGAGAGGGAAGTAGATGTCCAAAGACGTGGAGTTTGAAATATCTGTTTTCAGTAATGCCCTTAGGGTGAAGGAAAGAGCCCAGAGGAGAGAAGTGGCTTTAGAGTTTGAACACGGCTGCTGGCGATATGCTGGGGAGTCTGTTGAGCTGGTAAATGCTGTCATCTCAGCAGACAGGCGACAGAAGACTTTTTATATCTACGCGCATGGTCTCAAGAGTCCCAAGCCTCCGCATCACGCGCACACTCGGTCCTCCTCAGCCCACTGCCCACCTGGCAAGCATGGAATATCCCCTAACATCTCTCTTTACAGTCTGTCCACACACCACAGCTCATGATTTCCTTTAGCTTGTGTAGCCACATGCAACAGCAGTGGCTGTCACGTGTGCCTGTAGGGATGCTATTCAGCTGCTTTCATTTTCAAAAATCTAGTCCAAAACATTTCTGCTGTGATACAAGCACACTACGTACATCTATGTGACCCAGATAGCTTTGTTTTTCTGTCCCGCATCATACTTTTCAAAAAGCAACTTTGTCTGTTTGCAATTATCTGTAACAAGAGTTGGGAAAGGAAGACTGAACCAAGGTGGTGACTGGAGCAGAGGCTCGTGAGTCATATTGAGGAATTTGTGTTCAATTAGAGCAAAATATTATTCTAACAAGCCAATGCAGCATATTTTCCGCTACATGTTTGCTTTCCAGTTTAAGGCTTGACCATAAGACCTAATTAGTGCATTTTAACATTGTGTAACTTACAGAAACCCAGCACTTTGCCCACATATACCACAGCAATGTTTGAGATGCCCCCCCGTGTCAGCTTGTAGCCCACAGGGTGAATTGGTGCTGGGAAAGGACGCATTTGTCCATAGAGTATAGATCAAATGATTAGTCATGAGCTGGCCTGTTGCTGCAGATGACCTTGGCAAATACACTGGCCCGCTTCATTTGTATAGGCTTGTATTGAAATTCATAAAGCATCCATGGGTGTGGAATGCGAGTGCTTGACCTCATGTTCCTCGTTCTTTATATATTTAAACCCAATTGTAGTTGAACGCTCTTGCCGCGATCCCCGGTGTTCACCGTGACACGCAGATTGACGTGTCCTGATTGTAATCAGCTATCTCAGCAGCGCACACTCCCTCTGAGAGGCGCTCACATTCATATCGAAGGAGAGCACGAGTCAATAAATTCATGTTTACTTAAATATCAGTAGTCTATTGTAGATTAAGCTTTTTCCCCCACTCTGATATCATCTGTCACAGAGGATGAGAGCTCCCCAGGGAGGTTACTTTGCAAAAATCATTAGAGGTGTGTGTGTATCAAGCTCCGCTCACGTTACCGATCCAGCGTGACATTGACATTCACTTAGCATGTCAGATAAGAGCCATGTTAGTGTCAGTGACGGGAAAACATGAGAGTGCTATCTGAATGCATAGCAGCTGAAGAATGTAGCAGATTTTACCTCTGCAACAGCCAAGCAAGTCACTGCGGACGCAGCACATTTTGGGATTGTTTCCCTTTCATCTGTGCCAGGAGGGGTCAGGCCAGAGGAAAAGACGGTGTGAGAAATTAATTTAACTCTTAAAGGGATGTCTGCGTGCCTAACAGATTAAACTAGCCCCATCAGCAAAATCAGCGAGACTAGCAGCTCCAGCTCCGTCTACTAGCACTAATGCAGCGGACTACTACTCTCCCCCTTCACTCCCTCTGACATACTTTTCCTGCATGACCTTGGGATATGCCAGACAAGCTACAGTGTATGCATATACTATACACATGCTCTTTCTTCTCTTTACAAAACCCACCGAGCTGGTAGAATCCTTTTCATCCACACCAACAACCTTTTCTCCACCGCAGCCCTTTGTCTTGTATGAACTCTAGTCAAGCAGCGTGAGCAGAGTGCTGTACCCTCTCGGCTGGCCCCTGACTCCTGGAGAGTGGCTCTATAGCAGTCCCAGTCATCCTACAGGGCTGGCTGGCATAGGCGCAGAAATAGGAACTCAATAAAGACTTCCATGAATCAGCACTCCTGGCTAGCTCCGCTTGGCCAGTGTGCATCACTGCTTGCCGCCCCACCTCTCCATTGTCTAGTTCCCTCTCGCAGTCCAATGTCTGGCACTGAATAGAAAGGTCCAATAACCCAGACAGGCCTATTGAGTTCACGAAGCATTTATTTCCTGGGACGCTGTCTGTCCAAGATGCCCATGTAATGGTTTAGCTTCTCCTCGCCTTTTCCCATGTCCAGGCAAATAAGAGCTTTACTTGGTGATTCATCAGGCCGCATTACAATACTTTCCTCTGTTTAGAGAGAGAGAGAAGCAGAATTGGACAGCAGCAGGGCTCATCAGTGATGACCAGTGAGGTGGGATGCTACCATCTAGTGGCCGCAATCATTCTCTTTCTTCACACATCTAATCATGCAGGGGCATACTGTATGATTGGGTTGACATTTTCACTGCTAGTGTCTTACTGTACCCTGACTGCTTACATTTCAGCATGGTTATCCCAGTAGGAATCAAATGATAAAAGCCCCATGACCCTTGAAAAATCACTTTACCCAAGGGGGACAAGCCAAGAATATCTGATTGTTGTTGTTGTTTATCCTCAGCTTTACCGAGCATCTGCACTGTTTGAGACCATCCGCCATGAAGCCCAGCACAGCACAGACTATAAACTCTCCCTGTTTGACCTGCAAACCTCCTGCTACCAAGCACTCCAAAGGGTCCTAGTCAGCCTAGGTATGCCCACAGACACTTGTCATATCCTCACCACGTCATGCTGCCAGGTTCCAGTTTATTTAGGTTTTAGTATTTACCTATTAATCAGCATTGACCTCTGATCACCACAGGCCACCATGACGAGGCTCTGGCAGTGGCAGAGCGGGGTCGCACACGGGCCTTTGCTGACCTCTTGGTGGAGAGGCAGACAGGGCAGCAGGACTCCGACCCCTACACCCCAGTAACCGTGGAGCACATCTTGGACACCGTCAACAGCCAGAGGGCCTTGGTGCTTTACTTCTCCATGGCTGCTGGTTACCTGTACAGCTGGCTTTTGGCTCCAGGGGCAGGTGAGGACGGACTCTCTTCTTGGCCTACTGCTCAGATTATAAATTGTTTTGTTGGGGTGAAATCCTATCATGTCGATTTTAGTTTTCTTCTTTTTTGTTTTCTGCCTTCAAACATAATAAAAGACCATATGTGCTTGGAACAGTCAAATTAGCCATATGGTGATGACTGGCAACTTTACACTGGCCAATAACTCCTGAACCTACTTGTTTTTCCTCATAGTAATATGTTAGACACATTTAAGCCAAAGACTTTCTGCAATTTTCAACTTTATGCTAAACATAGTTCTATTCCCACACAGTATATATTCATGTAAAACACAAAGTGAATACAGTAGATCACTGATGAATGCTGAATGCTAAAGAAATCAAATGTCACATAATATATGGATAAACCGAAAAAAATAAATTATTTCTTTCATTTAAGTAATATTGCTAAGGTACGGCCGCTTGTTCATGCATTTATCTCGAGTAGATTAGATTACTGTAATTCTCTCCCTACCAGTTTTCCAAAATGAATCAGTTGATACGATGCCATTAAATCAGAACTCTGCTGCCAGGCTTTTAACTAGAACAAGAAAGGGACAGCACATCACCCCAGATTTAGCGACCCTGCATTGGCTCCCGGTGTCTTCTAGGATTGACTTTAAAGTTCTTTTACTTGTTTACAAGGCTCTTAATGGTTTATTACCGGCCTACATTATTGAATCTTTGACGTTTATAATCCTTCACGGCCTCTTAGATGCTCTGCTGCCGTTTTTTTAAATATAAACTCTCAGCTGCAAATTCTGTGAACATTTTAAAGACAATTGAAAACGTATTTTTTCAGTTTTGCTTTTAACTAATTGTCACTCCTCCCCGTCTGGTTTTATCTGTTTTTATGTTTGACATATTGTTTTGTTTAGTTCTACTGTTTTTTTTGACATTTTATTGGTCGTATGCCTTTTTTGTTTTAGTGCTACTTCATTGTCCCTGGCATACATGCTTTTGCTATTTGTTATTTCTCGTCCTTTTTAACAATCTGTTTGCTTGGTTTTATAGCGCAGTTTTTGCACTGTTTTGCAAAAATTAAAAAACGCATAACAAAATGTATGCGTTTTTTAATTTTTAATGTTTTTATTTTATTTTATTCTCCTTTCTTTCTTCTCTCTCCTGTAAAGCACTTTGAGCTACACCCCCTGTCTGAAAGGTGCTCTATAAATAAAGTATTATTATTATTATTTACAAAAATAAATTGTCATAAATAGCTCAGATCTTATTGTATTGAGCAGCTTTCTTGTACAAAGCTGTAACAACCACATAGGTGAAAGAACATACACGCCCACATGCTTGTTCAAATCAAAGCAGATAAAAGGTCTCGAGGCTGTAGCGTGTTTTCAGCTGCAGGGGTAAGAAGGCCAGCTTTAACGCCGAGCGGCAGTGCCACCTGCCACTCTTCTGTTAGCATTTGCCCCCACTTCGCTTCTCACCCCAGAAGGCATCTGCCAATGAACCGTGCTAATTGAAAGTGACACAGCCAAACAACATCGACAACATCTTTGCACATGCCAGCAGGAAAACACTTAGCTGTTGCGCCAAGTCAAAAACAGAATTTCTCGGTTTCTTTTCATCCTGTCTCCTTTTGGGTTTTTGTTTCCTTCTTTGCTTTTATTTTTATTTTCTTGTGGCATTGCTGTAGCTCTGCACTTCTCTGTGTACCTCTCCATTACTATCTCTTGTGTTGACACACTGAGTAACACCAACACCGGCCGAGCGATTAAGATGCAGCTTGTTTTTATGACTCGTGAAATTCCAGTTTCACAAAGAGAACAGACAAAGCTGCGGGTGAAGTGCACTGCCTTTTTCCGCAGGACTCCTGTGGCTGCCACACTGTTAGTTGTTCTTTGGCTCTCTGCTGTAAAGAGAGGAAACGAGAGCCGTGACCCATGTCCCATGGCACCAGGCCTGAACATTTGATCAAATCCATCTCCCAGGCCACCAGATGAACTTGACCCCCCAGCACAAGTCATACGGAGGGGAGGAACACTACAGGGACCAGTGGAGATCTTCAAAGCACTGAATATTGCCCCGAGCTAAGAGGGAGCCACTTGCTCACTAATCGCCTGTCTGTCACTTCCTGGCATTCCCTGGCATCCAGCTGGCACACAAACAGGACCTGCTCTATGGAGTCTGTGTCAGTAAAAAGGGCTGCTGAGGTCCTAATTACTTCAGTAGTTTAAATTCTGTGACATTTTATAGACCTGAATGTGCGCGCACACACACTACACTTGAATATACTCAACAAATACATTTCATACAAAAAGTACATGCAAGCCCATCTGCTTATACAGCACTGACACACACACAAACACACACAGCCTGTACTCCATCTCCCAGTGTGCTCTTCCCCGCCCCCCTCTGATGTTCCTGCTCGAAACTCAGCTGAGCTCTCATGGCGGGCAGCAGATGGCACAGGCAGCCAACTCTTATCTTTTATTGAACATTGTTTGTTTTATTCATTTCGCTCCACAGATGCACTACTGCACGTGGCGGCACTCGCAGCTTTCTGTTGACACGACCCAATATTCACAATACAAACGTATTAGAAATAGAGGCGTGGAAAATGGCGCCATTTGATTATTTTTTTATTAAAAACAAATGTTTTGTTATGAAACGTTCACTTCACAAGCGCCCAGTCATGTTTGCCCTCCCCTCTCTCTCCACAGGCATCCTGAAGTTTCATGAAGTGTACCTGGGCGAGGGCATAACAGAAGGGGGGTCAGAGTTCCAGGAGGGAGGCAACAGCGGGGTGGTCTGCGGCTCCTCATTGGAGCAGCACATTGCCAGTGCCCGTGAGGCTCTGGGAGTAGAGTCTTATTACAGCAGGTGAGATGTTCACAGTGGTCATAATGAAATGTAAATTCTTCTTTCTGTTTGTTAGCCCATTATCCATTTTGCAACATACTTATTTAGGAGTGTCTAAGAACAGAGGGTGTACATGTTGTAAAAGTAAATAGTGAAGTGTGATATTGGGCTACATAACTAAAATTGACTTATAAAGTTTGCACAAGCTGTGATTGATGAATTTATTTTTTATTTTTTTTAAATGCTAATGACTTTGTTGCCTCCATTATGGGCCAATCAAAACACTGTTTGATTAACAAGTGTTCTTTGGAAAGCCTTTGTTAACCAGTCATCAGAAGGAAGCATAAAAACAACATGACATATCATCAAAAATGTAGCCCAAACAAAAAACACGATTAACACTTAAGCCAACACTTTTATCTCTAGAGTTAGCTGAGGGTTGTTTTATCATTCAGAAAGTGTGTGTGTGTGTGTGTGTGTGTGTGAGAGTGTTATTCTGCCCCATTGCACCCTGTCATGACATGCCTCCACTACCTTCCTAAAGTACTCCACTCTCTCCCCAGTGGGAATAAATGAGACGGAATAATGGCTCTTTGTGTAGCCAGACTGTTGAACTCATCCAACAAACATCGAACCTGACAAGTAATGGAAGAGAGAATGGGATTTAGCGTCTGAGGAAGAATGGGAAGAAGGTTAAGATGCAGTGGTAAAATCAATGGAGTAAAAAAAAAAAAAAGATAGCAGAGACTGGTGGTTAAAGAGCAAGACAGCAGGGGGTGTAGTCAGAGGGACTCTGGAGGAGTAGATGTAGCGAGATATATTGACAGCTAAAATCGCCTGTTGACTTCCGTGGGTCTACATGGCGTTTAACATTAGCGTGGTTTCTCTAGTTGGTGTTTGATCCATAGTGCCCAGCTGGTCCGCCCAGTGCCAGCCTCCGCTACCCTTGCAGCCTGGCCTTCCTGCCCCATTACCAGCTCATTTACTACTCCAATGGGAAGCTGTACACACGCCACTGCACCTGGATGGGCACAATATGGCACCACTTACCAGCCCATTCATCCTCCAGAGTGGAGAGAAAGGGGAGGCAGCCCTCTGAAATGAGTGGAGAGGGGAAATGAATGGGCTGGAGAAGAATGGGGAGAGCATAAAGAAAGGATGATTTAGAGGATGCAGCCGTTGTGGCAGTAGAAACCTAAGGACTAACATATGGATTTTTTTTTTTGTGCTGTCACCTTGTGAAACGGCTTTGTATTGTGCGTCCAACATTTCTTCAGTCCACATAGGTCTGTCAGCATGTTCACCCCAGGCGAATGAATCTCAGATGAGTTACATACTACAAGGATTCAACAAAATCCCCCCCCAAAACAAGATCCCAAAACGTGGTGGTGTAGTGGGTGTACAAGATGACAAGTCCACACTCCGCTACTGTGGGAAGCTGACATAAGAGTTACATGGTATTGGTGCATCAGAGGCGAGGTTCAGGCATGAAAGGAGAGATGTGGGAGAGTGGTGGCATGGTAGTGATTGTGGGGTGGGGGGCAGTCGACTCCCCACTGACTGGATCAGCATCAACCAGCATTAAAATGAAAGGATTGAACCCTGCTTACCACCAGGGTGTCGGACCAAGCCTGGAAAATTAGGCCAAGTGTGTGTGGGTTGAACGCTGTGTATTTCAGGCAGCTCAGGAGTGTGTGTAGTTGGTTTATCTACAGAGAAACAATGTAAATCTGTGTATTGTCTACTTTGCTGAAGTACTTCTTTTCTTGCCAACATTTCAACTGGCTGTGCATGTCTCTCACTCCGTCTCTCTCTCTCTCTTTCAGAGGGTGCTCGAGCAGTGAGACGGAGAGCGAGGCAGGAGATTTGTTGGACCAACAGTTTGAGGAGCTCAACAACAAGCTTAACTCTGTCACTGATCCAACAGGCTTCCTGCGCATGGTGTCCAGAAACAACCTGTTCAACAGGTAGGAGATCTGTGAAAATCACCTGCACATTCCTGCACTCTTACTGAGAGACCGCCTTAATCAACAAGCGCTACTTACACTTACACTTTTCCACAAAAAACAACGAAAAATATTAAAAATATGTGCATGGGTAAGGAGATTCACGGGTATTGTGGCTCTTCTGTGAAAGTCTTTTCTTCGTTGTTTGGCCAGCGCAGAGGCAGCATGTGAATCCTCCTTATTAAATAGACTGAGTAGAGCCAAGCTGCTAAAGCCCTTATCAACTGCCTACTCTGATGGGGCCTTGTGTGCGTGTGTGTGTGTATACCAGACACCAATGTGGTTTAAAGATGTTTGCCCTGTTTGTGTTTGCTGTACGGATTTATCACTGTGGATTTTTCAGTGCATCTGCCAGAGGCTCGTTCAGAGCATTATTTAATACTACTATGCAAAGTATTCATTTACACTGGGCTGATTGGTAATGTATACCTATATAAAGTGTGTGTGTGTGTGTCTGGGTCATATTTCCCTGTCCTCGTCCACAGTTGAGCTGCTCTTTGATGAGAGGGTAATTCCAGCTTTAATTGAGTCTCTGTGCTCATTAAGCCCTTTTAATGGGCTGCCGGTAATAATCCGCTCATTCTTTTGGGCCTCAAAAAACTCAGAATCATAAAGCTCTACGTGCTTAGGAGCCTATCGTCTATCACCATTTTAAAGCAAGAGAAAATAAAGAAAACCTCATTTTCATTTCAAGTCATACATCTTGGCGTTTGACGTCAGATAATGTGCATGTATGTGCTTTTCAAGGGCTCTTTCACTTCACCTCCCCCTATCATCATTCCCTAACATGTTAAGATTTGGGCTAAGATTGTAGTATTTCCACAATTACTCATAATTAAGAGAAAGGAGAAAAATATTAAAAACTATAAGTATATGACATTTAAATCAAAATAGGTATTAGAGCAATATATGCAGCATTAAACGATCTGCTTCTTGGTGTGATATCTTCATTTGGTATTATCATCAATTGCCCTGTTTTAACACTGAGATGTAATCTTCACCAGGGAGCTTGGAAGGATTACCATGAGAAGGTGATAATGAAAGTCTCTTAGTGTCTTATCCCCTTGGGATTTGAGGATGTCGAAGTTATCAGTAAAGAAGCAGTAAAAATTTGTATTACAGGATACCTGCATCAAAAGAGCTGAGTGGCCAGTAGCTGAAGCAATAATTTATATCACTGCTAGATATTAGGTCAGTATAAAAGGCTTAAGTGTGCTATAGAGGCTAACTTTTCTGCCTTTGTATCACCTCTCAGCTCAAACTTCAAAGTGTGTCTTTCAACTGCAGCTCAAACTAGACAGCCACTGAATGCAGTGTTCACCTTCAGCCTCATCGCTTTTAGTCTTTTCTTTTGACAGTTTCCCTCTACACTTGACACTCACCTTCTCTTGGCTTATTTCTGGCCCACTCTCTCATTCTTCCTGTCAAGCTAACAAACGATTGTTTGCTTTCCCATGGAAGTTCATGCCAAGGCCTGAGAGAGAAACAGAATGTTGGGAGGCTGGAGGGAAGCCAGTGGCCTGGGGCTACCAGAAGGGCAGGATAGATGTCTTTTGGCTGGGGCCTGGAAGAAACTCTGGCTGGTGGAACAGATGGAGAGTAACGGCAAGTGCGGCCATAAAGCTCGGGCCTGTGTGCCTACAGCACCAAAGGCGTTTAACCCCACGGCCACCATTAGCAAAGTTGTCATTATGCTGTGTGTCTCGGCCTGAGCAGGGTGCTGTCACTCCCATCACACAACAGGCATGCCTCAAACACACAGGACCTTATTTCTGTTTATTCCTGCAGACTCAAAGTACTCTAATACTCTAGTCATTGCCAGAAGATTCCCACAATCTCATCTTTCATCAACTGGAAGCCCAGACTTTTGATTGTATGTAGACTAGATCCCTGTAAAGAGCCCTTCTGATGGTGATTCTGGCAAGCTACTTCAGGTTTCTGTAAGCTCTAAACTACCACAGTCCAATACTGCCATCTAGTGGACCTTTATATATCGACATATTCTTTGCGGTATTGCCTCATGTCATGTGAAATTATATATGTGCACTCACAGAGGGATTAAGGCACATCACAATGGAAATCCAGTATGGCCTTCCTTCATCTGCCTCTTACTCAGCGTGACTTGGATCTGACAGTGTGCATGTTAGACAAAGGAAAGCTGGGCCTCCATGATTGAGAGTCTTGTGTCGCTCTCTTCTGCAGCAGCTTTGTACCGCTACCACAGACAAACTCTCCGAAACCACAGTGGCAGATCTTGCTACAGCCATATATATGATGTAACACCATGCTGCAAGCTAGACATGGACTTCAGCAGCCGCATTCCCGGCACATCTGCAAAGTTCATTAACTGCAGCAAGATGGTTTGATGTTGAAGGACAGTCTGACACATGAGATCCCTATTTACATGCAGTAAATACTATACTCCTAGCACAGACTCTACACTTTTTTTTTTATTAAGACTTTAATTATTAATCGGTATTTTCAATTACAAACCTTCTGTTGTCCCTAAGGTTACAAAAGCAACCACAGTTTACTTAGGACTGTTAAAGCTACATGTACACTGTTATGGAGATTAATTTCAGATTAGACCTGATATTGGTTGATTTAAGGACACTCTTGGGGACTAAAGCATTACCTACTTATTCTGGAGGAAGGAAGGTCATTTTGTAACTTAAAGCTGAAAATAGAGCTGTCTATATTTTTGACACTTACTGTAAATGCATGATGTGGCAAACTGCCTAAAATTGTCTTGGGTCTGCAGCATGAAGGTGTGATGTACGAAATGAAAACAACATTGTTTTGTGTTGTGTTTGTGCAGGAGTTGCCAGAGTATGACCAGCCTCTTCAGTAACACCATGTCACCTGCCAAAGATGGCAACTCTTCCCTGCCTCGTCGCTCCAGCAACCTCGGAAAGCCTCCTCTCCGGGCACTTTATGATTTGCTCATCGCACCTATGGAGGGGGTGAGTGCTACCTCTATGGGTCATTGCTTGCCTATCGATGTAGTCGTGTGGTAGCGAGAAGAGCACAGAGAAAATGCATTTGTGAGAAATAAAACTTAAAAGCACCACAATTTGAATGTTATTTTGCGTTTGTATATTTTCATACTAATCCTTTTGTCTGACAGGGCTTGATGCACTCCAGTGGGCCTGTTGGCAGACACAGACAACTGGTGATGGTGCTGGAGGGAGAACTATACCTCATCCCCTTCGCCCTGCTAAAAGGAAGCTCTTCTAACGAATACCTATATGAGCGCTTCAGCCTCATCGCTGTTCCCTCCATCCATGGCCTTGGATCCAGTGCAAAGGTTGAGCTTCTCATTCAGATCACTGGAAAATATTTCCATTTGAAACTCCTATGAAGTCATCGTTGCTTCTTTTGCACTTCTGGTTAGATGCTAACTGCATTTCGTTGTCTCAGTACGTGTACTCTGTGCAATGACAATAAAGTTGAATCTAATCTAATATTACTGAACTACTGTCCTCTGATTCTAGGGTACAATGTAACCAATGTTGTTGTGCTCCTAGGCTCACTCCCGACGCCCTGGACCAGCTCCATGTGGCGGCGTCTCAATGGCAGCTGTGGTGGGGAACCCAAGACTGCCCTCACCTGTGATGGACCGCTGGCTGTGGGGACCTATGCCCTCTGCGGAGGAGGAGGCTCTAATGGTGGCTGAGCTGCTGGGCTGCCAACCCCTGGCTGGTGCTGCCGCCACCAAGGAAAGGGTGATGAGTGCCCTCACACAGGCTGAGTGTGCCCACTTTGCCACCCACATTTCCTGGAAATTGGCGGCTCTGGTGCTCACCCCAAACCCTGAGAGTGTGCCTGGTGGGGCAAGTGCCAGTGTGGGAGTGGGAACAGTAGGGAGGGGTGCAGGGGGGAGGAGAGGCAGTGGTGGTCGAGGCAGGAAGGGCTCCATCGGAAGCGGCTACACCATCCCAGAGTCTCTCCACATGCAGGATGACGGCAGTGACGTAGATAGTATCTGTGACAGTCCGCCCCTCCAGGAGTTCCTGCTCACAGCTGCAGATATACTGGACCTGAGGTTGCCTGTCAAGCTCGTAGTTCTGGGGTAGGTTGGCTGGTTAAGAGGAACAAACTGAAATACTGGTCTCACAATTAATCACACGGTAGATGTGAATTCAGGATTGATTTACAGACAAGAAAGGCATCATACACCATTCACAGTGCAGTACTAAAAAAGAAATTGTAATGTAACAAATGAGAATGGGATAGCATAACATAGAAAGACAAAAGACAATAAAACCAAACATAATTTGAAATGTTATGCTATTAAATATTTGATTGCTTCCTAATTCAATTATACGCCTGTGTGCCATTGTGGCTACAGGTCGTACCAGGAGTCCAGCAGCAAGGTGACAGCAGATGGTGTTGTGGGATTGACCAGGGCCTTCCTGGCTGCTGGGGCTCAGTGTGCTCTCGTGTCCTTGTGGCCTGTCCCTGTCGCAGCCTCCAAAGTTTTTGTCCATGCCTTCTACACTGCCCTACTTAATGGGACCAAGGCCAGTGCAGCACTGGCAGACGCCATGAAGACTGTCCAGAGCAGCAAGCAGTACTCGCACCCCTCCAACTGGGCAGGTTAGAGATGTTATTCACTTATATGTTAATCCCCCTAATAAAAAAAAAAGATGACCTTGTAATGGAGCTCTTTTCATTGCATTGTTTCTGTCCAGGATACATGCTGATTGGCAATGATGTCAAGCTTAACAGCCCATCTTCCCTCATTGGCCAAGCCTTGGCAGAGATTCTGCAGTATCCAGATCGAGCGCGTGATGCTCTGAGAGTTTTACTACACCTGGTGAGACATAGACGCACACACACACACACACACACACACACGCAAGGACTTACTTACTATAAAAAAATGTCAAAACCGAAGACACAAAAATACTGATGCTGCACATTCCTGATTCTTGCAGGTGGAGAAGTCTCTTCAGAGGATACAGAACGGCCAGCGTAACTCCATGTATACATCCCAGCAAAGTGTGGAGAACAAGGTGGGGTGTGTCCCTGGCTGGCAGGCCCTGCTGACTGCTGTGGGCTTCCGTCTTGACTCTGCGGGCACCGGTATCACTGCTGCCGTCTTTTTTCCAACTGCTGATCCAGGAGACAGGCTTCAGCAGTGCAGTACCACTTTACAATCACTGCTGGGTATGCACCCGAGATAAGCTCTACATCACAGTCAAAAGAGTCTGTCTAATGTTTTAGTAATTTGGTGATTATGTATTCTATGTAAATCTTGCATTGTTTTCCACATACAACATAGCTAGTTCTGTCCTTGGTGTTGGTAGCAGTTCATATCACTCCATATATCACCTGTTTAGTCATACTGCTACTTAGTTTGGAGCATAAAGAACACGCCTTGCGTATGAATAATGAAGAACCTCCTTTGATCCCATCCCTCAGGTTTGCCGCCGCCAGCTCTCCAGGCTTTGTGCAAACTCATCACAGCTTCAGAAGCAGGAGAGCAGCTCATCAACCGGGTAGGCCCCTGCAGCTCTGAACAAATGCGACTGGATATTTAAATCTAATGCACCCAGTAGAATTAGTCTTGACTATAGTGACAAATACCATTACTGTTATTTGGTGTTAAAAACTATTATGGCCTCTCACTTTCTCTGAAATATTTACACGCCTTTGTACCACAAGGTTGTAGCTGGAAGAGAATATCAGCGATATATCATTGCATAACTTACATGCTAATGCACTGGCAACTCAAGCTGCAGCTTAATCTGCATTGCAATGCTGCATAGAAGCCTAACTAGCAGTACAAAGTGCAAAGTCTTAATTGCAATTACTCTGAGCCCTGTTGTCTTGCACCCAGAGAATTAATCTTACGCTGCAGAGGTTCATCCCTGTTTGCATGTAACATGTTGCTATCACATGCTTACAGTGAACGTGTAGCCACGGAGTTGGTGATGAGCAGTTTGTCACTGCTAATTCTGTTCTCAATGCACAGAACGTGTAATCTGCTCAACCTAATATATGTATGCTAATTTCACCAAACTCTTTAATATATTAAAAACGTCTGTTACTTGTTGCTGTTATCCTTCTTGTTGACTTGAACCCTTGTACCCGTGTGCATGCAATTAAAAGCCTATTCTCTCTCCCCTCCCCCTAACGTGCGGTCTGAAGGCTGTTAAAAATATGGTGGCAATGGTAAGTGGGCCTTCACCTACTTGCACTCCATCCCATTCTACTCCGTTCCTCTACTCTCCAGTTTCTGTCCTGCTAAACCTTCTAAAACACCACCTTCAGGCGTAGAAGCTGCATGACAATTTAATGATCAGTTTAGTCTTGTTCATATTTCGTTTTCCATTGCTAGTTCCTGCAGTCAGATCTTAGGGATTTCAAGTATTTTTAAGGATTTACAACCCTGGTTCATTACCGGTCAGAGGAATGTTTCAGGGTGGCAGTAGGGATAAAGCTCTCATGTAAAACAAACGTCTCACGATCATGAAGAGGCGTGTTTCTACTCTCTGCACAGTTACGTCAGGTTGACAAAGGTGTTTCTGTTCCAAGCCAAGTAATCCCCAACTAAAACAGGCAGGTGTACTCCCAGGGCACCTGCAAACCCCCACAAAACCAAAACCCTTTCAGCTCTGCTTCACTGCAGATGAGCCCTGAGTACTCATGCGTAAGACTCAAACATGTTAAGAAACAGATTAACGTCTACTCCATAAAATGTTTTTACAGTAGTACCACAATAAGATATGGTTGCCGTTATATTAGGGAACTTAAATACATGAAAAGGAAATGGTCATTGAGAGGAAAGAACTATATAACTTTGCATTTAAGTTCTTGATAGAATAGATATGTTTGATCACACAAATCAATTTCGACCATTAATTACATCCGCGGTAGAATCCACCAGTTTAATGTATTATTGTACTCATTCCTAACCACTGCCTCTTTCCCCTATTTGTCTTCTCCCTCTTTTTTTCCAGCTCCACCAGGTGCTAGTCCAACTCCAGACAGGCGAGAAAGAGCAGGATTTCTCCCTCCTGCCCATTCAGGTTTCCATCAGTGTGCAGCTATGGAGACTGCCGGGATGCCATGAGTTTCTGGCTGCTCTTGGTGAGTCAAATGTTACAGAAGAAAACAGTCGATCCATGTGTCCTTGTGGACTCACAAGTTACAACAGTTGTCCTTTTGTGCATGTACAGGATTTGACTTATGTGAGGTTGGCCTAGAAGAAGTGGTGCTGAAGACAGGCAAACTAGCCAACCGCCGCACCTTGCACTTTGCTCTCCAGTCTCTGCTGGCGCTTTTTGGTAAGTCTACTTATTTGCGCTTGTCCATTGTATTATTTTTGTTCTTCTTAATATTTTCAGTCACTGGATTGTACATTGGAGTCAATCAGAATGTGCATTTAACATTTTCAGAGATGCTGTTGTTTTCATCAGGTGCCACATTTTTCCTATTCTTTTCCTCTTCTCTTTTTTCAGACTCCACAGAACTGCCCAAGCGTCTGAGCCTGGACAGCTCGTCTTCCCTTGAGTCTCTAGCTTCAGCCCAGTCCGTGTCCAATCCCCTGCCCATGGGATACTCAACCCTTCCCTTCTCTCCTCCTTGCCTGGACAATCAGGCATCAGATGCCATCTCCGTCTATAGCCTCAGCTCTGTAGCCTCCTCCATGAGCTTTGCTTCGAAGTCAGAGTGTGATTTCCTCGGGCATCGTCAACGCGGTGGGGTTACAGCACACTACTCTGTCCACAAACACCCTCATGTTCCCCGCAGTCGCTCCTCTCCTCATGGGGCAGCTACTGCAGTGGCAGGAGCCCGGGGGGACGAGGAGGAATATGAGGGTTTTTCCATTATCAGCAGTGAGCCGCTGGGAAGTCACTGTGACTCTCTGCCTCTGCCACCAGGCCACAGCCAGCGCCACCACCGTGGAGGCAGGGGGGTTGTTGGTGGGTCCAGCACAGGTGCAGGGAGAGGCTACACTGTATCAGTATCTTCAAGGGGCAGTGTCAGCACCCCCACATCCCCTGTCAAAACATGCCTGGTGCCCAGCCCAAACTCACCATTCCAGAAGGTGGGTAAGGTGAGCAGCTCAGATACAGGTGAATCTGACCAGTCCAGTACCGAGACGGACAGTACTGTCAAGTCTCAGGAAGAAAAAACTGTCCCTTTGGATCCTCAGGAGCTGGCCCAGAAGATTCTGGAGGAGACTCAGAGCCATCTCCGAGCTGTGGGTAGTCTTCAGCGGGCTGGGGCAGATGGTGGGACAGCTGGAGGAACCTCAGCTCGGAGCAGCGCCTTCCGCTCTTCTGAAACTAGTGCATTCAGCCGTCCTAACAGCAGTGCTAGTGGCCGAGCTCAGTCTTCCCCAAGACCCAAACCTCCCTCTCGTTCCTCTTCACTGCAGAAGATAAGCTCTGGCTACAATAGTCCTGCAGTCTCTGAGTCTTCCCAAAAGGAGGGCAGCCATCCTTCGCCCACTCTGGACAGCCATGCACAGTTCAGATTAAAGTACCCAAGCTCTCCATACAGTGGCCACATCTCACGTTCTCCAAGTAATGTGTCTCCCAGTTCCGGTCATCAGTCCCCGGCTGGTAGTGCTCCATCCCCTGCCCTGTCCTACTCCTCTACAGGCTCTGCCTGCTCTACATCGGCTGAGGCCCCAGACTTGGACCGTCTAAGAAGAGGGGTCATTGATGAAAAAGTCCAAGCTATCCACAATCTGAAGACCTTTTGGGCTAATGCTGCAGAAGCCCAGCGGCAGCAAAATCTAGGTCCAGTCAAAGCCGTCCACAGCGCTGCTGGACCCCTTGCTTCTGCTAGTAGAGATGTACTGAGCCTTCTGAACCTCTCCCCACGCCGTTGCTCCCCTAATGATACCCAAGACAGCCTGGAGCTGCGGGAGCTGGGGCTGCAGTCGTTAGATAGGGGTAGCAAGAACTCTTCCAATGGGCACCACTGCTCCAACCCAAGAAAAGTGGCCCCATCACCTACTATTTCCACAAGCAGTAGCCCTGGTGCTCGTTCTATCCGACTACCTGCTGGCAATGGATACAAGTTCCTGTCGCCTGGAAGATTTTTCCCCTCCTCTAAATGCTGAGACATTTAAAATGGTCCTATACTTTAATCTATCATTTACTATCCTACGTGCTGGAGGAGTAGGGCACTTTTTGAGGACCACTGTTGGTCAGCCAAGCTTGACTGATAGCGAGAAGGATTTGATTGGTCAGTGAGTGTGATCCTGCAGAGGCACATGAATGCTTTAGAGAGTGTCTTGTCTTTGTGCCCATAACACTGTAAATGGCAATGAGAAATACTCAACGACCTGATACTGTGTTTGTGTGTAAGTGTGTGTCAGGTAGATGTAAATGCCATTTGGTATTTTCCCCAAAAAACCTTGCTGTTTGTGTGGGCCAAGATGCAACAGCTATGACTGATTTCCGCCATTTTATTTTTTTGTTTTAAAATTGAATGGTTATTGTTATTGTTTGTTATTGTTATTAATATTATAATATTATTATGTTTTGTAAATTAATTCCAGTGTTTCACAATCAGTATTAAGCGTTTTATATTATTAAAAAGTGAACAAACCTGTACCATGTAAAGATGGATAGCGTGGAAAAAAGATTTAATATTTTTTATTGAAATCAAAAGGGCATTTTGCCTGATTTCTTTGTGAATTGAGTGTCTGCTCTGAAGCATGGATTCTCTTGCTATTCAATGTTAAGTACCATGTATGACTTTTTAGCCCATGATTTTTTGAGATTAAACATGAAACCTTCATGACAACCATCTGTCATTTATCAGTAAACTGTTTCAATAAAAAAACCCATCATGTTTGCTTTCTTGAATTCCTGACTTAGATAGATAGATAGATAGATAGATAGATAGGCATAGCTCTTTAACAAAAAAGTGAAACCACTGCCAGAAAGAATTTACATTATTACTGTAGATGCACCCAAAGACAGCTTTAAGGACGCGTCCTTATTAAACTAAGGTAACTTGGGGGGGGGGGTTGTGCAGCAGATGATAAAACAGAATGCTCAAAATGTTTTAGGGATTTTTGCAGTTTCTTAAAGCTGAAATGACATAGCGCTCCAATGACGAGTGTGGTTGTAATGGGAAGGCCAAATGTACAATAGGCGGGTTAAAAGCCACCAGAAAGAGATTCTATTGGTTGATACTAATTAGCAGGTCCGACCAGGCCTCCTCCTGCAAATCACCGCTCACGAGGGCGGGACCGGCCGCCGCTGTCGCCAACTTCTGACGTTCGCAGCAGTCGGTGAGCGCTGAGCTGTCACAGTACCATCGACAGGAACAAGCTACGATGGTCCTCATCAAGGAGTAGTAAGTGTGATTTTTCTGTCCAAACGGTTTTTTTGGGGGGAGGGGAGGCATATTTTTGAACCCGCTGCATCGCGTTCGTTTAGGCAGGGCACGTTATTCGCGGGTTGGACGCTAATGGAAACTTTTCATCCTGCCTCAGTTTGTGTCAGACACACGAGGGAAAGGTGGGATTGCCGAAGAGCTGCTGTGGCCTACCGGCTTTGACAGCGGCAGGGCGCTGTGTGACAGTTGTTGTTAGCCTACAGTTTCTCATATACGCTCACGTTAAGTAGTTGGCTTCTAAAACACTGTGGGTTGTGTTGTGAGTTAAGAGTACCGACATTTGTGCTTTTAAGATGTAAAACGTTACCAAACGCGAGCTACGAATTCGCTAATGCTAGCTAACCTAACGGTATATAACGTGAATGGGAGATTACTTAGCGTTAGCGCTGCTAATGTCATCCTTGCAACATTGACTCATGAATTCGTAGCGGCGCCAGCTAATCCAAATCAAGAGACTTTGCTAATATATTAACATGATTAATATGTTGTTCCCTCGTGTCAAACCAAGCTATTTTAATGAACTAGCTTGCTAGCGGTGGCGGTGTTTATGTTACGCTAGCTGGCTAGCTAGCTGTTAGCTACCTGTGGCATGAAGTTGGATCAAGAGATGCTCATGTTGACATTTAAGCCAACGTCCGTGGCATGTAGAAACATGTCTAACTAATGTTAGCTTTCCACTTGGCTTTTGAAAACGTTTGTCAAATTTCTGCCTGCTGGATTGGGAAACGTAAGGATGCTAGTTTTTCACTTTGGCTCCATTGGTAAAGTAATTTGTGCGTTTTGATCAAGGCAGGATCACCACTCTTTATTTGTTCTTCTCAGCTTGTCATAGCCAGACACATCATAATCCTATTTGTGTTTTCATGGCGACGAGGTGCTGGACCCACCACTTTCAGGCCTCCGTTTAACGTGAAACTTAAGTTTCTGTACTATTTCAAATGAAATTCACTCATTTAAAACCATAAGCTGAAGTCCCGTGGCACAAAAACGAGACGCCAGTCCAACAAACCAGACAAGTTGTTTGGTAGTGTAGCACAAATACAAGCTTTATGAGCCTGACCTCTGGACTGTAAGAGAGCCACATACCAGCCAACTTCTATTAAGCAGATCAGCAGAGTTTTAGAGTTACATAAACCCATGTTGCACAGAATTATGTTGTTTAGAAATGCTGTTCTTCAGCATCACATGGCCGTAATCCCATCAAAGTGCATGTGGTAAACGGAAAAAGACAATAGAATTCTGAAATTAGCATAACCTGCACTAATGCAAGGGATTACTCACCAATTGTACTTGGTGAAGGCAGATCATGTCTACATGTAACCACATCCTGTAATGTTCTTAGTGCAAGTGTCATAACAAATGCCATGCATCCTTTTAAAACCATCACTCCTCGTTTACTCACTGTGCTCCGGTCCAGTTCACTTTTTCAAACTTGAGAACCATCTCGTACTGAATGTCCGCATCACTCATGACAAAGCCTTTCTTCGGACTTGTCACCGGCCTTGTCTGAACACCCTGGAACATCTGTCACTGGGTCATCATTGTGAAGATTAACCTCATTTCAACACACGTTATTAGAGGTGTTAATTGTGGACAAAATGCAAAATCTCATGTTTTGATGAATAAAAAAATAAAAAGTTAGTGTAGAATACAGCCTTGCTTTGAGAGAACTTTCTTCCTCTGCCTAATTTGTTTTTGCACTGTGTGTTTAGTGGTTGACCAACTCTTCACGTTCACATCAGGGTAAATTTGGCCACAGCATGCCACACCCTGAAGTAGACGTCTGTTGAGGCATGAAGAAAAAGGTTGCAGTGTAGTCCATCCACTTTAACCATGCAAAAAGTAAATACTGTCTCTAACATTTGGATATTTTACGTAACAAAGATTCAGACCTCTTCTTTTTCAAGCAGCTGTACCTTTTTGTCATTGGTCTGTGCTGCACATTTGATGTTTATAGCATGTTATTGGCCCCAAAATGGGTCACCGCTTACATTTTGCTTTGCTCCTCTTTGTCACACCTCTTTTTATTGGAGTTCTCTTCATCTCTTGGCCATATCCAATCTCGGCTTTACTCAGCTCTAACTATTCCACTTTGGTCGATTGATGGGTTCCTCTCATCTTGCTGAAGTCAGCAGTGTGTCGAAGTGGCTGGGCCGAAATAGTTTTTACCTTTTATTTTTTTAAGAGTCACCTCGACTGGCTTCCTGTTCCTTAGCATCGAGACAGTCTCTATGCGTTGTGGAGGTTGTTTCAATTGCCATGATGGTGCATGCGTGGCTACGGCATTACGGCTTCCTCTGCAGTGGTTCATTTTTGCTTCACAATGTATTTTTTTCTGACATTTACATTTTGTACCATGGTCCAAAGCAAGTAAAATCAAATTTGAATCATGTTTTTGGAGGTAATGTGATGCATAAGCTGGCTGTTCACTTTAAAATTGCGGTGCTTCTGGCAGAATTGCTTATTGAGCAGAAACAAGTGTTGTGCAAATATTACCACACTTCTCTCTCTTTTGCAGCCGCGTGGTTTTACCGTGTAGTGTTGAGGAGGTGAGTAATCAGTTTGAGTCATTTTTATTATTTCTTATTATTACATTGACAAGATCAATAATGTAAATAGCTTTATTTTCATTTTAGAGCTTATTGGTTCTACCTAATCTCCTGTCACTACACTTATCTAAGTGTAGTGACAGGAGCCATCTATGCCAGTGCAGAGGATGTGAAATACTAGCCCTTTTTTCCTTTCCTATATTTTTATTGCAGCTTTCAAACTGGTCACTTTTTAAATAAGTGTATTTTTTTGTTTCTGTTCCACTATAGTATTCACAGACCTTTCACTTTTCTTTCGGTTAGTCACATGCAATAGAACCTAAATCCTCTTTATTTGGGTATAAAATGTGTCACAGTGGTGGTTAATGGGAATTGCAACAAGTCTCGGTAGTGCACCTTTCTTAAAAAAATAATAGCTTTATCCTCGCCCAAGATTAAAGGAATAATGAATGCACCGCTATTTTTAAACATTTCCAGTGTTTGGCTTCTGGTTGCAAGTTAAGACACAGATGTGTCAAACAAAGCATAGATTGTAATTCATGTGATTTAATTTTACAATCGCAGGATTTGTTTCCTGTGTCTATAAATGTTTGTCATGATTCTCAGACTCTCGCCCTGCTGCCTATATGTGGTAATACAATCTCTTGGCAATTAGTGCTGCATTTTAAAGCTCTTTCCAAATAATTGAAAAATAAGTGTTCTCCTTAGGGGAGAAATACTAGTAAGAGCTCTGGTAGCTGAAATATAAGCAAACATCTACCCTTCTGTTGCACCGTCTGTTGTTCAAACATCATAGCATGAGACACAGCGGCATGTGGGATAGACTTAAAGGTTGAAATGCAAATAGACTGCCCAGATTATGGCTGCTGCTCTTTGTATTTTGATTTGGAAAGACAGCATGATTAAAATGACCCTTGCTCCCACACATTATTATTTGACTATTGTATTCTGCAGTATCTATTCTTGGTACGTTGCATACATTTGTAATCTATTGGGTTACTTTAAAACAAATCAAGTGATAAATGCTGCGTCTCTATAATCACAACTTAAGTTATAGCCCTGCATCATATGTTTAACAGTGGTTCCCAAACTGGGTTTGAGACCCCACATGAGGTCCCACGGTAAATATGGAGGGTCACAAGATATGTGGAAGAATATTTCTATTACACAATTTGTTTTTCTTGTACAGTACTGCATACTTTGACCTCTTCAGGCTTCTAAAAAACTGGAACAGTCTGGGAGAAAAAAACTTTTTGTTTTTACTAAACTTCTCACATGTGCTATCTGAATTACAACTATGGCCTGTGATGAGGTAGACACAAAACACTTGGCCGAATAACAATTGATATGGACAGTAATTCTGGTTTATTATAGTAATGCAGCTTGTAATACAAAAAAATAATACTGTAATTTGCTGAAATCCAAATGCTGTTTATAGCCATTTCCTAATTTGGACCTTAAAACAAATTGCCATATATCGTATACCTCATTGAACATGCAAGTTAGTTTAGACCAGCTTTAGTTTATTTTCTGGGTGTACTGTAAGTGACTGACTGATGTGTTCTTGTGTTGCAGTATCAAGTGGGACAGCTGTTCTCAGTGGCTGAAGCAAGTAAAAATGAGACGGGTGGTGGTGAGGGCATCGAGGTACTCAAGAATGAGCCCTATGAAAAAGAAGGAGAGAAAGGACAGTATACACACAAAATCTACCACCTGAAGAGGTATGTGCATTGTTTTCTTTTCCTTTTTCAATCGGATGATTTGATCCCATCGTTGCATTCTTATAGTGTAATAGCACCATGCTACCAGGCGGTGGCAGCATTGGTTCATCTTTGTGGTGGAGCATTTGAAGTTGTTAATTTTCCACCTGCACACTCTTTCCTCTAGAGCCTCTGATAACTTAAGCACTAGGTCTTCCTTCTCCCTTTCTCCACTTGCATGTACCCGTTCCTGTCCTCCTTCCCCACCCTTCAGTAAAGTCCCTGGGTTTGTCAAGCTCTTTGCTCCTGAAGGCTCCCTGGTATTCCATGAAAAAGCCTGGAATGCCTACCCTTACTGCAGAACCAGTGAGTCCCTCTCTCCATATCATTTTACCTTTGCTTAACCCAGAAACTTTAAGTCATCTCCATGGTTAAATACATTACTTACTTGTTACCTGTGATGCTTGTGATTGATGCATTGCTGTGATTTTCTACGTACATGTAATGGTGTTTTTGCTTCTCCTCATGCCTAACCTTGATCCAGTTGTGACGGTAGGTAGCATTTTAATGGCTTTTGTCTTATGTTTCTAGAATGATCAAAGTAATCCTTTTAACTAAGTTTAAGGTGTTTCAGTATACACAATTTACGTTCCATACATTCAGCTTTGTAATATCCTGTCCTGGCTCTTCCTTCTAGAATGAGTATATGAAAGACAATTTCTTCATTAAGATTGAGACGTGGCACAAACCAGACCTGGGGACACAAGAAAATGTGGGCACCTCTGCATCTCATTGAACAAATATCCAGTTTGAACATCAGATTAAAGCTTGTATGCTCTGCTGACACTTTTCTTTTTGTTTGGTTGTTCAGGTGCACAAGCTGGACAGTAACACGTGGCAGAATGTATCTGTTGTGCCCATTGACATTGCTGACAGAAGTCAAGTGTCCTCTTCTGTAAGTAGAACCTCTGCTGGCACATTCCCAGTGCAAGATAAAAACACATGGCGCCTTCATGTGGACAAACCAAGCTATCTGCCAAACATAATCCACTTTACTTAAGCAATGATCAAATGGAGGTTAGTAATTTATCTTTGATGATCAGTAATCTTATATATATATATATAATATGCGCTGCACTAGAACAAATGCAAACAGAAGTTTAACAAAATTAAACTTGCTGGGCAATGCAAATTAGCATTTATCTAGCCTTTGACCCCACGCAGGTAGGTACTCCAAGGCTAGAAATGTATTTTAGTGAACTGTATTACCAGAAGATGAAATGCTATGAAACACACACCTTTCTGGCTGACAGTGGATGGCAAGATGCGTCATTTTTTTTGTTTTTACAGAAAATGGCATTAGGGTGGTGTAATCGCACATTTAGAGTTGATTTTATTTAATCATTTCATTGTGTTTTGAAAAAATATGAATTATCTGACATTTGTTCTCTATTTGACATAAGTCTCACCAAATTGAAGACTTCGCATTTAGAATCTTTACACACCATTTGAGCATCCTTAGATTGTTGCAATAAGTAAAAAACATAAATATGAGTTTTTAATACTCCACTTGGAATCTCTGAAATCTTATTTGAAGATGTTACACATCATTGCTGTTATTTGACATCACATTGCCTCATTTTACTGTGGCTGTGTGTGTGTGTGTGCATATGTGTGGCTATTTGGCTGAGAAGCACTGGTTTCTGTGTGTGTGTGTACGTGTTTGTTTGCGGTGGGTAGCTAACGAGGCGGAGGTGTTTGCCTTGCTGGAGGACTGTGTTGTGTCTGAGGACCCTATCAGCCCTCAGCCTCGGGCATGGCTGCAGGGCCTGGGGCGTACCGCCAGCACAGATGAGTTTGTTGGTGTAATTAAGGCTCACAGTGCTTCGTATGCCGGAACTAGACAAATACACACACCACACAAACGCACTCGCACTCCAGCACACCCTCTTTTACTTGAGGAGTAGCTCCTTTTCGTCTACCACGGCATATCGATTCACAGACCTCATTAGTGCAGCATAGTGTATTGTTAAAGTGACGGAGCTCTCAGCATTAAAACAGACAAATTATTGTGTGTGTGTGTGTAGGGTGGTTTTCTATGTTTCCACACGTTTGGCACCCTCCTGTTGACCCGATAGCCCTGAAAAGAAGTTTATAGCTGCAGGCTCATCATGATTTATTTAAAATTGCCTGGCCCTTGAGCTGCTGATAATTTGAAAGCCATTTCATTTATTTGTATTAGTGTTTCTCTTGCCTGTTGTTTTAAGTCAACTTTGTCATGTTGGTCATGTGCTTGGCATATGCACTCCAGTATTTTTCTAAATATGCTTTAAAAATCATTTTGCCATGGGACCAAGATCCTCCTGTCCAGTGGGGAATAAGCGGATAGTTAACTAAAAAGGCGTTGGCAGACCAAGACTGTATATAGGGTAGGGAGTGCTGTCGCAGTTAGAGCCACTATACTTAGACACTCGCATACTTGAATGTGCAGCAACACAAGCTCTCATCAGCACACATGCAGGTAGATGCGAGCACATTTGCTTCTATGAACTGGCACCAATGTCACCCTAATTAAACAGATGTTGCTGGTGGCATCAATGCCCCAGAGACGGTCTTTTATTTCCGAGCCACTTAAAGCTGAGCTGTTCTCTGGTCCTTCTGCATGACATTATCTCCGGGGGTGACGGGGTTTAGAGATGGAGTGCGGTACTCTTTGGCCTTGCAGTGGCAGCGACTGCTGTGCTACTTGTTTTAGAGCACAGTGCATGAACAGTAGTGTAGGACAGGCACGCCACCCTTTCTGTAACCTGATAAATGCCATAATAATATGAAACTTTCTTTTGATTTGTGCTTTGTTTTAGAAAAATATTTCAGCAAACAAAACACCTATTTACGGCTGTTTTCATGTATAAACATTTGAATTAGTAATACAGATCCACTCGTTGAACAGTTTGTCAGCTAAATATAATGTGCTATGTATTGTATTAATTACTGTATATAAACTGTTCTCACTGTAGGACTACAAGCCAGATGAGGACCCTGCCAAGTTCAAGTCAGTTAAGACCGGCAGAGGACCCCTTGGGCCCACCTGGAAGGTAACGCTGTTGTGAGCTGTGGAGACGTATCGCATTCACACACAAATGGCAGTTAATGTCACAGGAGACTAAACAAAGATTCAACCTATGTTTGACCCTGTATACTGACGGCCTCTTTGAAAGGGTAACAGGTACCCTGGTCATTGTCAGTCACACGAGACTCGGGTCCACGGTTGTGGTTTCACCTATATTTCATTGCTATAATTGCATAAGGCCTTGCGTAATTCTGTGCAGAAAGGTTCCGAAGGCACTAAATATATTAAGGTTGGTCATAATAAAATGGAAACAATATGGAACATCTGTAAATCTGTCTAGAGCAGACTGTCCTTCCCACATAGAGGCTTATGCCAGCTCTGGAGAAGCTACAGGGTTCAGTTGCTGGGATGGGAGACACTGTGTACAACTATTGTTGGAGAAACCCACAACAAACAAAAAGCCACTTGTTGAAAACAAAACACATGGCATCTTGGTAAGTAGTGCCTGAAGGTTTGTGGGAGACCCTCCAACATGGTGGAAGAAAGTTCAGTGGTCTGGGACCAAAGATTGAGCTTTTGGTGTGGTATGAGTGGTGGCAGCATCACACTGTGAAGAGGCTCCTCTGCAGCAGGTCTTGGAAAGTTTATGAAGATAAGAGGGTAAAATGAATGCAGCAGAGGACATGGAAAATCTGCTGCAGTCTGCAAGAGAACTGCTACTTTTGAGAAGATTTATTTTCCAGCAAGACAACTCCCTAAAATAAAGCCAAAGCTACTTGGAAAATAGTAGCCTAAAAACAAGGTTCATGTCCTAGAGTTATGGAGTCAGAGGCCAGACCTCAATCCAATCAAGAACTTGTTGCTTGACTTGGAAAAATGCTTTTCACTCTTGGTCCCTTTTCAACTTGACAGAGCACGAGCAGAGGAATGGAGATAAATTGCAGGGTCCAGATGTGCAAAGCTGATGCAGACCTGTTCACACAGACCCAAGGCTGTAGATGTGAAACAAAGATATCGCCACAAAATTTGACATGAAGGGATTGAATACTTACACAATCAGTATGTTTATTATATTTTTTTTCACGTAGAACAATTTTTAAAGATTTCTTTGCACAGACATTTTATTTTTTTGTTCCCCCCCACCATCACCTGTGATAATCAGCTGTGAGCACAGAGCTGGAGGAAGGCGAGAGGGGGCTCAGCAGAACTGAAAGGCTGCGATTTGATGAAGACAAATCACCTCTTTCTTAATTCTAATTGAATGTAATAGAAATTTCTAGTCACCAGGTCAGATAAAGGTTCTTCTGTCACACACAGCCTGTGTGTGTGACAGAAGACAGAAATGGGAAGGGGACTGTGAATGGATATTGATTCTAAATTTGACAAGCAGCAAGTCTGTATAACGGCTGTAAATTTTGATAGAGTAATAAGTCAACAAGACGCAGCTCATCCACGCAGAGAAACTTTGTCAGGAGTTCTGTTGCTTTCCCCTCTAAACCCTGCCGTAACCCGCAGCCTCACAAACGGGCCCTGCTCACTGTTAGAGCACTGAGAATTTCTATACTGCAGTGGAGCACCATGGGAAACCTTCCTCTGCTAAAAGACTTTTCACAGAACAAAGGCAGCCAAACAGTTTTAAAAAGTATGAATAAAGAAGCACAACTTTTTATTTTGTGTTTTTAATTAGATCACTTTCCCGTCCGCTGTGGACATGAATAAAGACTGTTTTTGAAAAGGTGAAAAAAGGGAGTTATGTGACAACAGAGGCACAATTTCTGCCAGCTTCTCAGAGCAATAAAACTCTTGTCTATCTCTGCATGCACACATGCTTGCATATCGGTACCCTTTGTATTTCTGAAAACTTCTGCTCCTTTGAGTGGGGCACAGAGAGGAGAGAAGAAATGTCACCGTAAGTGTTTTGATGTAGAATCCGTTTCATGTGAAGTTCTCCTTTAGCGATGACAACTTTTCTAAACCCACTGCAAATTTAGAAATGTTACTCATTTCCCCTCCCTCACTCTCCTCCATGATCGTAGCATCAAACGGCAGTGGGATAAGGGTGATTGAGGCGGGTGTGTGGCATTTTCTCTTGGAATGCAGAGCCAGAATTAAGTGATTAATTAAACAGGTGTTCTCGGAGGGAGAGTATGTGTGTTCTGGGGGCGAGCAGGTCCTAGGTGTTAATAATGTAACCAGCTTTGCACCGCGACGCCCTTATCACTTCGTGAGCACCGTTTTATCTGCCTTCCGTGGCCACAAAGGCATGCCTGTCGGGAACGGTGTCGCTGACAGGGCGGAGGCAGTGAAATGGTCCCTTCATCTGGAGTTTATCCACTTTGCTCTGCCCCAACCCCCCCTCCTCCTTTTCTTCTCTTCTTCAGAGGGAGGCAGAGTGCAAGCAGGGGATGGATTTAGAAAGTGTGTTGTAGATTAGGGCACTTTTATCTGTGCACAGCACATCTTCATATTGATAATTATTTCAGCAAGCTCCATACCCAAAGCATTATGTATTAATGATTTTTAGCTTTGAATGCAGCCAAGATTAGTCTAAAATAATATTCTCTCAGCCTTCTGCTGTTTTCACGATTATTTTCTCATTGAAAAGTTTGTCAAGTTTTTACTGTTATTTATTCTGACAGTGTGGTTTAAAAAGTGATGTGTTGTAAGTCTTGTCATTCTTTTGCTGTTCTTCTCCTAACAGAAAGAGCTGGTTAGTAAGACTGACTGCCCAAGGATGTGTGCCTACAAACTGGTCACGGTTAAGTTCAAGTGGTGGGGCCTGCAGACCAAAGTGGAGAACTTCATCCATGAGGTTAGGGTGACATGTTTCCACAGTTAAACTTCACACAGTCGGTTATGTTGGCTCACAAGTTGTATTCGGGCCTCTTGACTGCCTGATTGACCAAGACGGGCGCTGGATGATAATTCAGTACTCATTACTTTCTGACTTTCAGTTCAAATGTATCATGATGATATTGTGTAATTACAAACAGAATAAGTTAATTTTGTTTTGTTTTGTCACAGTGGAACACACTCAGTCCACTGCATTAAACATCAGTGTGGTTTTTTTTGTATACATACATACGTTATATACTTATGTATATGTAATTATATACATCTTTTAAAAAATATAATATTGTGATGTTGAATTCAATCATATCACCCAGCCCTAACCAAGACTACCTCTGTCCCCCACAGCAAGAGAAGAGGATCTTTACCAACTTCCACCGCCAGCTCTTCTGTTGGATTGATAAATGGGTGGAGCTGACCATGGATGATATCCGGCAGATGGAGGCAGAGACACAGAGGGAGCTGGACGAGGTCAGTGCAAGAAAAAAATAGCCCATAATTAAAAGTAGACTTTGTGCATATGATGCACAGATCGGTCAACGATGGGATTTGGACACAGACCTGTCTCCAACCTGGAGAGTGTACAGTCTCTGGCATTGAATCTCCAGTCTAGTCTTTTATCCTGGTGAAGCTGTAAGCATTAGATGTATGATAAAAAGCATGATAAAACAGGGAGCCTGCTGGAACCCAGTTTTTAAGTTGTACTAGAAAAATTGAAGTTGGTTTACCTTTTTATTAGTGTGTATATGAAGTCACATTCTCTTGATTAGCAGATCATAAATTAACATCATCAACCAATTAATTTTATGGTATGAATATTAATTTTGCAATTTTCCCCACAGCATTTGTTTCCAGTCCTCATGATTTTAAAAATGTTGCTTCTAATGTTTTTTTGTATAATATTTGGAATTCACGTGTTAAATCATTACTTTGCATTTACTGATTTTGTACTGCCAGTAATTACTTAATTACCAGTACCTCCTAATGGATTTATCCTTTGCAACCCAAATGATAACATTTTGTGGATAGGAGAAAGTGAACTTTTGTTCTAAAACATTTATCATGTACTTTTTCTGATGGTATCACTAGCATCCCAAAGAGTAACACAACCAAATCGTGCTTTTCTTGGTTGACATTTTGCAGTACAAACATTACTTCCTTTTGATCCCCATTGTATTTCAGAATACATTTTTCGCATTCTTAATTAACATCTGAAAGAGACAAACTCAACATTTTGTCAAATTTTTCCATAGTCACTTAGTCTTAGCTGCTCCCAGAGGCTTCCTAATCCCTTCTTTACTTTTTCTGATTTACTGTATTTTCATTTATGTCCAGATGCGTAAGCAGGGGTCTGTGCAAGGTACAAAAGCTGCAGACGAGTAGCCAGGCCAGGTGCAGGTCTGAGTGTTGCTGTGTAAGTTCTGGTAGAGGCCAGCCTCTAAGGTGCTTTCTCTGCTCCCAGTGGGGCTTCTGTGTTGCTGAATGTCTATGCTGCTATTCACTCTGTACTCTTTGGTGTTCTGAATTGACTTTTAGTCCACTATGTCTAATTGTGCACATGTGTGTATGCTTTCATGTGTATCTCCATAACTCACGCTTAATTAGTTAATCAATAACCCCAGATTTCAGTGAAATATGATGTATGCGTTAGGTCGTTAGTTGTTTCGCTGACCCAGTGAAAACCTACCCTGGTTTGCACGAGTGCATACTTGTGTATGCAAGTGCCCTGTCCTCTGGATATATCCAGACATCTGGGCAAACATTTCTCAGAATCACACATGCTATTTTTTAAGAGGTGGCCAGCAGTTAAAAACGTACACAGAGGGCCTGCTCAAGCCTAGTGCCTGAAAACTAGAGCCTAGAGGAATACAAGGCAGAGAAGAAAAACAGTCTTTTAATTTCTGTGAATAACATTCTCTGTAAAACCTTACCACTGGTTTGCTCTTGGAAATACTCTAAATATCAGTCTGGAAGCTTTGGCCGTACGAGGAGAAAAAGGGAGGAATCCGGGCTGGACTGGCCAAAGAGGGCCAGACTCAAACATTCCTGGCTTTCTACCAACATACAGCATTTAGTGCTAACGCCGCCCCTTACATCTCGCCCAATTCAGCATGTGTTTCCCATTTTCCCTTCGAGTAAGTAAACAGGCGGGTGCAATCAAAGAGGGCTGTGGTGAGGAGGCCGACGAGGCCTGAACCTCTGAGCTCAAGGGTTAGGAGGGTCACTGTTGGACTGTATGGCACGACACAGTGGGATGGTGGCCAAAGCCTGCGTACAGACACTGTCATTCATGTATTTGGCAAGACTGTACTGGTCTACTACACTTTTGTGTACGCTGGTCGGGTGCTGTTAGTGTAGAAGGGGGAGGCATGAGAAGGAAAGGGCAAGAAAGGGTTGGGGGGGTGGTTTCAAGATGGCTCCTTTTGTCCTCATTAACATACAAATGGAATTCTGCAGTTGAGAAGATGTCTGTGCTGCGATTGAGAGGGGGGGGGAGGGAGGAAGGATGGAGAAGTGGGAGGGTGAATCCTCATGCCATTTCATCAGATCTGTCTATTCCTCTGTTTAGAGCCGCTGTTAGTTTGAACTGTTCCATTAAGGTGTTCGGCTATCAGATTCTAACACTAATTGACTTTCCAAAGCCATCAGCCTCAGGGTGGGAGAATTTGAATGTGATGCTCTTATCTACCTAGAAGACAAACAAGGGGCTCGATGAAGCAGATTTTTAAGCAAAGGGAAAAGATTTGAGTTTGCTAGCGGACATTTGTTGTATTTTTAATGGTTTATGATGCAAGAAGTAAAACCCAAAGCCGTCGTACATAATGAATGAATAAATGAGTCTAAACCTGTACGTAGTAACCAGCAGCCACTTGTGAAGGGCTCCACTGAATTCAAGCGTCCACTAAACCTGCTCTCACCGGTTTGCCTTCCATAAATCTAATGTGTTTATTTTCCTCTGTTCCCCCACAGCTTCGCAAACGCGGTGAAATACGAGGAACCAGCGCTGCAGACGAATGAAAAGGCACAAAGATTTTAAACACCCACGATGGCGGCAGCGATGGAGAATGCTAAGAGGGCTCCTTTGGTGCCACTTTTTACCTGAACTGATTCAGGCTGTGGAGGAGGGGGCTCTGCTACCTGCAATCAATAGAGCGGATCCCTGACTTGCACCCAATCGTAGACATTCTATTCAGAGAAGAATTGATTTCTAGAAACCAACACGATCCTAGCTGATAAGACTCTGGTTCATTTTGATCTCCTTGGCAGAGGAAGGCCAGCTCTCAGCATCATGTTATTTGGAAAGACCTAGCCTTCTGGAAAGATTTGAAGAGGAGGAGCTACTTACAGTATAGAGATAACATTTTTACAAAAGCAAATTCGTTGGCTCGATTTCACAGTGGCAGGTGTTGGACCAAATATGTCCCCTGTGTTATTTAGAATTTTTCCCTTTTTTTTTTGTTTTTGCTTTGTTAAAGTTGCCTCCAAAACATTCCTGTCAAGATGATGCCCTGTCTGACCTCTTTGTCTCCTCTTTGGTTTTAACTGTACACACTGTGGCTCAGTGGTTTGCATTCCCCAGCATGAGTCTGTCTGTTTGTCATACTCATGTTCCTTCCTGCCACAGCCTCCATTAAGAGATTACTAACACCCTTGGCGCCTTGGCCCGTTGTAATCCCCTCCCCCCATCACCCCACCTCACCCAAAGCACTGCATCTTAACACTGACAATCATGCCTGTACATGTATTCACTCTCACTCTTGTACAGATTTAATAACCCCCACCACCACCACACACACATATACATCGCGCTCGTGAGGATAAACATGTGAATTCATTCTCACACATACACTCACAGGTGTGGATGCCTTTGTGGTGACTGATCTCTTAAAAGCTCAAGCTGGGCAGATCCATGCAAGCTTGTTCAGCTAAAGGATGTTACTTTAGAAGTGTTTACAGCTCTCCCTGAGCGGGGGGGGGCGGCCCCCGCCCGCCCCCCCCCCCCCCCCCCCCGCCCCGCGCCGGGGGCCCCAAACAGCACCA
>JAVQJF010022510.1:0-17863 GCA_036023855.1 Gadopsis marmoratus | reverse complement strand
CCCCCCCCCCCCCCCCCCCCCCCCCCCCCCCCGCCCCCGCCGCCGCAGCTAGCCTGGCTCTCTGTCCAAAGGTTAGAAAGGTTAGTGCCCACTAGCACGATTAAAGCTCAATAATTAACACGTTGTATCTCACTTTTATAATCTGCACAAAAAATGTAGTGTAAAACCGTTAATTCGAGATACAATATATTAACATATTAATTTGTGAGTTTTAGAGTGCCTTGGTAGGCCGATTTTCTAACTTTCAGACAGAGCCAGGCCAGCTGATTTTCTTTATGCTAAGCCAAGTTAGATGGCTGCTGGTCGTAGCGTTATACCTACAGACGTGTTCTTCTCATCTAACCCTCGGCAAGAAATCGAATAAGCGTATATATCCCAAAATGACTAACTTTGTCTTTTAAGGGGAGGCACTGTTATCATGCAGCAATAGGGGAAATAATTATTTAAATGGACAACTTTCATCCATTCACTGAGCTGCACAGTGCATGTGTATCCTGAAGATCTGTGTCCAGCTGTAATCTTGTGTGCACATGAAATCAGCTTTTCAGTGTTATCGGAGGCATGTTTGGGCAGGTGTTTTCTGTGGTAACGGCCCATTTTGACCTAGCCTGTCATTGCCAGTTTCACATAGCCGTCTTTTCTACTCACAAACTGTTATCTGGAAAGTTACATTTATAGCTTCATTGTCCAAAATAGCCAGTGTGCAATCATGCATTGCTTCCCCCCTCTATTCAGAGGTTTTTGTCCACCACCTGGAAGATAATTGCTACAATTGTGTGTGTGTGTGTGTGTGTGTGTGTGTGTGTGTGTGTATATAATATGTGAGTGTCTGTGAAAAAAAACTCATTTCAAGTTACACTCACTTGACTTTTGTGTCTCAGTCTTCCTCTGAGCAAAGCTGCAGACAGCTGCTGTTGCTTTGCCCCAAGGCGACACACTCCAGCCCTTAGCTCTTATCAGTGTTTGCACTTCAGTGTCCGGCCCAACCGGCCCGCCCATCTTACCACATGCTGTAGACACACAACCACATGACTCTTAGTGTGTCATTTGCGTCATAAGCAAGTGGAAAAAGGTACTGTAGGAGGTGGGAAATGTGAGTCTTTTAAAGAGGAGTATTTAAAACGTGTTTCAATGCAAATGTTTGAAACCTACAGTGCTATCAAAGATCATTAAATGGAAGACTCCTTTTTGCAAGAGCTTTCTTAAAGGTTTACAGAATTGAAAATATTGTGCAATGACAGAAAAGCACTCAGACATGTTTTGTGTCCCAGGGGGATAATAATGCCACAGTGCTAAAGTTCATCTGCTGCCAAGGGGGAGAAACAACTGCTACTTTAGACTTACGAAACACAATATAAACAAAGTGTAGTTTTTCACTGAAATGTATCAGAAAATTAGAATAAATATGAAATAATGCTCGCCCTATCAAGGGACATCTGGTTAGGACCATTAAAGATCTGTTTCTCCTGTTTTCCTATTATGTGACCCACATGTATGTGACAACAGCTACTCTGAAATTGGGAAGAATTACATTTATTTTTCTCTTTTTTTCATAGAGCCATTTCACGTCCTCAGAGGAATAAATATAATAGGTGTCATTGAGGGACCTCTGTAGAGGCACTGGGCACAAGACCTGTATTTTTAGCACTCTCATAAAAGTCCCATGTACTTGTCGAAAGGGTCGTAGAATCATAGGAAGTGGATTTTATTTAGCCGCTATGCTCAATTACTGAAAACTACCATTATCATTATATGACATCAGATTTAATGGTGAAATGCAATGTAGGTAAAGTCACATTGATTTCAGTGCAGGACTAAGTGGTGGTGTTTAGGCATTTAGATCTTTAACTACAAACCACATATACTCTACATTATTGCATGTTATTTTGGAAAGCTTGCCATCATTTTTAAAATGGATCAGAGTAAATTAACAATTCCACATTGTCAAAAATCTAATCTTGAAAGGCATTAAAGCCATTGCCGACCCAGAAACCGAGTCTTGGAGCTCCCAATGAGCAATAAGGCTGAAATCATGGATTATATACAGTAGATACACTTAAGCATAGAAATATGACATTTATTAAAGTGAAGAAAGATAGCCAGCTTTGATTTCAAGCTACACATGGGTCTTGTTTTCAAAATTTGGTATGACAGATGACATCAGTATTATTGCATCTTTAGCTTCAATCATTATGACTGCTCACAGTGTTGCTGCAAGGCTGTATCGTGGCCTTTATCTGCTGTCCACCTCCCAACAAGAATTTTACTTCTCTTTCAGTTTTTGTAATTGCCAGTTTTAAGATAGCTGAGTGAAAGCCATCAAATGCACTGCTGGCATTTATTTGTGTAGATAAATTGAATACTACAGTGAGAAGCACGCCCAGTCCCTCAAAATCAAGTTTAATCCTTCCTGAATTTCCCTTCAGGATTGTTCTCTCCTCATTTTCCGCCACTTTGTTGCCTCCCCGGATGCAACCCATTCCTCTTGTCTTTCCCTCTCTATATGGTGTTCTGGCACCTTTTATTTTGCTGTCATTGCCATACCCTTGTTCTCTCACTTTCTCTCTATATCGATGTCTTCATTTCCGTCGCTCACCCTGTCATTCCTTCCCTCGTGCCTCGCTTTTTTTCTAATAAATAATCCCCTACAGGAAGAGAGAGGCATGTTGCCTCGGAGGCAGCGTACCAGCCTCGGTGCAGGTCTCAGGTGGGGGGGCAAGCCAGAGAGCCAATGCATTAGACAGTGTTTTTAACATGGGAGCTGTAGGCTGCAGGCAGACCTGGGAACCGAGTGAGAATGAGTGTGGAATATTGAGGGAAAGGCCAAGCGAGTGGGGGAGAGATAAGATACATACACACACGCACACACTCTGTCTGTTACATCCCGTGGGTTTTCTCTGTTGTTTTATTTTGACATCCTTCCTGTCTCTTCATTTCCTGTCCTCCTGTGTCATTAATTGGCTTCACCTGTTCCCTTGTGTTCGCCTGCCCCTAATTCCCTTGTTAGTCCCTTGTCTATATGTACCGGTTCCTTTCCTTTTGTTCTTTGTTGATACATTTTGTTTATACCTCTGTTCGTAACTCTGTTTGTACCCTTGATTTCGTCCCTGTTACTGCTTGCCTTGCGTTGTTTTGCCCCTGTGGATGTTCCTCGTGCTTTTGTCTCTGGATTTGGACTTTCCAGTTGCCTGTCTTGCTGCATTACCTGCATGTAAGCACCTTTACTACCAATAAATCGTTGAACTGCTCCTGTCTGCCTGCGCTGTCTGCATTTGGTTCCTTTCCCTATATCTATATACACTCCTCCTTCGCTGTGGAACTATCAAGCAGTCGATTTCTCTGGAATATTACTGAATGGAGTGACACCCACACAACTATCGTTTTTCCACAGTAAATCTTTTTTTAGCCCGTGCTGTTGTATATTTAGGCATTCATTTATTAATTAATTAATAAAGGCACACAGCCTATTCTCCGATGGACCTCACGCTGGCAACAGCTGCTGTTTGCTTGGTGATTTGTGACTTTACTGTGCAGCCTGTACATCACAGACACCTGAAGAAAATCATAAAAGTCATTTTAAAATGTCCTTTCAGCACTTGTGGCCAAAACAAATTTGTTTGTGGGAAATCAAAGGCCTGTGTCCGTATGTATGCAGCACGGATGTGATGAATGAGCCAGGCAGGTCAACACAAAGCAGGGTGGATGGATTGAGATAGACGGAATAACAGAAGAGGCTAATCAATGGAGCAAAGAGAATCCATTATGTAAGTGCTGCTCGGGGCCGCTCCTGTCAGATATTAGAGACGGTGTCCAATAATGACAGTGTGCCCCCTGGTGAAAGAGGGACGGTTTGTAATGAGAAGAGGGTTCTGCCATGGGTTGTGTTTCAGACTTGCCTTGACTTTTGAACGCAGCGTGAGTAAGTTGATGGCTATTGCTTTATGCTGACGGACAACATTTATAAACTGCACGTTGTGATGCAAGCAAACATTTGAATTTTAGTTCAAATGTTTAGTTCACAATCTTTTGTGTGTGTATGTACTCTTCTTTCTCCATCTCTCCACCTTTCTGTCGGTATCGACTTTTTCATTATGGGATGTCGATTTAATTCCCCCGGGAAAGTGGCAAGGGAGCAGAGAAGTGGGCCAGGTGGGATGACTGGTGGGAGGAAGGCTCAGTCTACTTGGCGATATTATCTTTCGATGGGGGAACATGGAGGTGCTTGAAATGGTTTGACCCTGTAGGGTTGAGCTCTGTAGAGATCAGCCACAAGGGTCATTTTTGTTATAACAAGTACAGTCTAGACGTGCTCTGTATGAAATGTGCCCTGAGATAACTGCTGATGATCTGTTATGATTTGGCACTATATAAATAAGATTGATTAGAACTGAATTGTTTCTTTGAGTCATTTTATATTAAGGTTATTTTTATCAATTGTGTGTTTATTTTTTGTGTTATGCCGTGTCTGAATAACAGAAATAGGTGTTTTTAAAACTCACTCTCTCTAACTCTGCAGGACTTTCTTGGCCAGGCCTACTGTACTCTCGGGGAGGTGGTTGGATCATTGGGCAGTCGCTTGGAAAAAGCTCTTGGGTGAGTAGGTGTGGCCATAGCCGGGAGCGTGCCGATATTTCATTCATTATCTGACCAGTGTTAATAGTCGCAGCAAATTAAATCAAATGACTGTCAGAGCTGTTTTTCTTTACAGAGTATACACAGAGGCATTTCTTTTGGGAGTTGCTGTATTGAAGCACTGACTGCGTGCGACTCGAGCATGTTTTACACCTGCGGTTGTTTCACAAAGATTGTTCTCTGTATCTCACATGGCTGCATCTTTTATGAGGACTCCACCAATTGTGCGTGAAAAACGGTCACTGAGGGAAACATCTTTCCCACAGGAGCTTCCTTGAAGCAGTCAGCACTCTTGTCATGAGTTGCTGTAGCCTACAGCTGCATCTTTGTGTTGATGGTGAAAAAGAATATATTTATAGTTGAATGAAAATCTGTCTCTCAGCATCTGCGAGACTGGTCCTGTAAATCCACCTGGCTATCTGTGCAGTAAATGAATAACAATGTGACTTGTTAACAGTGTATCTTTCAGCAAAGCACTGAAGTCCTGTAAGCCACACAATCTACAGTTAGAGTACAGTGGAAGAAAGTGTTCTTAAATGTAACAGGTGTCATGTATAGAGCGTTAGAGCGGTGCAGGTTTAACTCGGTATAGAAGAATACCTACTACTCGAGCAGTAGCGAGGGTGCATCCCTGACTTCTGAGGAACAGTGCATACCTACAGTTTTTCTTTTTAATGAACATAGACAAACACGACACTCCCACACACTTGTACACATACAAGATACAGCGCAATCAAACAGCCAGATATCCACTCTGATGGCGAGCTGTTTTTCAGTAAATAAAGAAAAGCATTGCTTTGCCTCTGTTGCAGTGACATTTTGCAGGTGTACCACAGCTCTGAAGTGCTGCTGTTGGCTCAAATCTTGCTGCCACAACAGTTCCACTCTGACACTCTCCCCTCGGATATTTCACAAAACACTGCAAAGGAAAGCTGTGATTCAGGGTACATGGCTATTCTGAAACATAACAAAAACTAATTTGTGCTGATTTTAGTACCAGCTTGCACTGTGCAGCTGTATTAAAGTATGATTGTTATTATTATTATAAACAGATATTGAAATACTTGGATCAAGATCAGCTTCATTAGGAGCACTAATTAGCATCTACTTTTGTCCACGATGCTGCTCTTTTGGCCTCTTCTGTTTCACATATTTTCTCTCTCTCATTGTTGAAGCCCACTTGGCTTCCTTTCAACTGTGTCTTTTTAACCCAATTTGCTTGTTCGTTTGAAGCCTTGATGAGCCTTGAGATAACAGCCGAGCTGGCATCCCTTCAGTGAACATTGTCAACAACCTGGCAACCTGGGTGTGTGTTTGTGTCTTTTATGTGTGTGTGTGTGTGTGTGTGTGTGTGTGAGAGAGAGAGCGAGATATGCACCATGGACCCCTCCAAAGTGCAAAATGATGTTGTCTACTCTGAAGCGCTACTCAAGACACCCCTCCCTCCACTCCCCTCTTCATCTCCCACACACACACACACACACACACACACACCTTACTACTTGTAGTCATTTGGCAACATGGCTGCTAAAGGCAAAGCCACCACTGCCCCTCCATGCCACTATAGTCCTATTCTGAAGAGGTTTTATTAAGAATGTAATTCAAAGCAGCAATACGTTTTGTTTTTTTAACAATCTTAACAGCAGGGTCTCTGCAGATAATTAAAAAAAATTTCTTTTCCTTCAGATTTTTTAAATTTAAGGCCATAAATTGTCTGAAAAAGCACATTTTGCACATTTTGAGATGAGCAATCACATCAACCCGCAAGACAGGACAGGATTTAATGCTATTTTAAATCTTAAATGAATACAATATGTTATGTTACTTTATGTTGTGTCCGTCTTGATCGAGTCTAGTTTTTTTTTTAAATCTTATTACACTATACATATATATTTGTATAGTGTCTGTTTGGCTTGGATCTCTTTGAGCAGCCACCTGTTTATCCTGAAGGGTAACAGGATTCAGGGAGTAAACAAATCAACATTATTGATGATGCTAAGCCAAAGACGGTCTGCACTGTCAAAGTACTGTGTACTTACACATTTCTTTTGGTGGAAATTGTAATTAAAAGCTTACAAAATTAGTTATTTGACATGATAGTTTGACATGCAACAAACATCTGGTGACTTTGCGGTTGTTTGGGATGCACTGTAATCATTCGGCTACCAAGACCCTGTTTTGAGGGAAGTTATGAGTGATTTGGTGCAGAACTAGAAACACTGTCAACATTCGTTAAAAGCAAAGGTACAGAGGCCACAGGTATTGCAGTGGTTGTCTTGCTGAGGTTGTGAGTGTGTGTGTGTGAGTGTGTCTGTTAGACTTCGTCAGACACACACCTGCAGCCTGACGACAGGGGGCATCTTTAACAATTTTAATGAGTGCTAATTACAGCTAATTACATTGTTCAATCAAACTCCAGTGGGCTTTCAGGAGTGTGTGTGTGTGTGTGTGTGTGTGTGTGAGACTGAGAGCAACCAACAGGAAGTAATACAATGACGACGAGTCAGCATGCTGTGATGCATGGCTCCTGTCCGACCAGCAGTACATGTGTGTTTGTGTTTCTTTGTTTGATTACTCTGTCCTGCTGGTCTGGTCCCACTTTTCTTTTAATCTACATTACCTTCCTGAAATGAATTAAGTGCAATCATCAATAATCCATTGCTGCCATCTCATAAAGCCAGCACAGAATCTTTATTTTATATTAGTTCTTGGATTCCATAGTTGGATAGCTGCATACATCGCTTTACAAAAAAAGAGTGAATGTCATTATTCAGTAAACATAATGGTACCCAAAGCTTTAACTACGCTCACTAAATTAAATTGCAATGCATTGTTATATCACAACAGTCTCACAAAGACACAGATGCTTGTTCTAAATCAAATAAAATCATTGACATGTGAAAATGGTATTTTGTAGTTTGTAGTAAAAGAGTATAATTGCACCTGCGGCCTGACACCAGGAAAAATGAACAGGAGACTTGTGCACTGTGGTGAAATCGTCCTACTACATTTAGCTCCTTTTCTCATTGTATCATATTATATAAGCCATTGACAATTTTTCTAACAAATTCAATATGTGATATCCATTATTACAAAATTTGACACGCAAAAATAAAGAAATTGTCTAACTTTTTTGTTTCCAGCTGATCAGCTGACTGGCATCATATTTAATGTACAGACATGAGAATGATATCAATCTTCACATGTAGCTCTCAGAAAGAAAGCTAATATGTGTGTTTCCCAAAATGTACAAATATTTCCATAAACTTGCAAAGACACCTTTACGATATGGATCCTCTCGATTTCAAATGGTGACTGATGAAAAAAATGCAGTTAAGCTTATGAGCCTATGTCAACTTAAAACCCTAATTCATTTAACCATCATTACTTTCGCTACAGGCTCGGCTCCTATGAAGTAACTTTAACAGAAAATTAAATATGATTTTCTGCGTGCTGCATGTTGAAGCTAATAAATCCCTTAAGGGCTCCTTTTGACTTTCTAGCTTCCAGAACGCATGAACGTGTTGCCGTCACTCACCGTTTGGTTAGCTTAGCATGAGAGCACTCAGGTTTAGGGAACACTACCTGAGACATTCTGCAGCAAATTTGCATTTCATCACTTCTAACATTTTCACTTCAAATACTGATGCTGGTGTTCATTTTTAGGGGCTCTCGAATATTTAGTGTTCACTTTGTGATGGGTGCCCAATCACTTTTTACCTCTCCCTTTTTTAATCTATTACCTCAATATTTTCTCTTCTTCTCTCTCCTTTCTACCTCTCCATCTCTATCTCACACTTGCCACCCTCCTTTTTTTGTCTCTGCCTCTTTTGTTCACGCAAACACGATGTCTCAGCGTTCATTGTAAGTGTGTACAGGGTCATAGAGAAGCCCTGGTGAACTATGGAAGAACCAAGTGGGCTACAATTTTAGATACAAGTGAGCCAAGAAGACAGACAAAGGCTGATAGCTGTGAATACAAGCCTGATTGTAAGGATTTGTAAAGGGAGGACAAAGAAACTTTGTATCTGCCTCTGGTGTGACATGGATTTGATGTCAGTGTTCCTTTTGTGAGAGAAAATTATGGTTATGTGTTTCCCTTTTTAGAGGAAACATATGTGTGTGACTGTGTGTGTGTGCATGTTGGTGCATGTCCAAGAATAGATGGATTGTCGTGGTTTTATAATTATAATTGATATCTCAATCAGGTATTCTCCCTACATTGGGAATATAATGAAAGTGTGTGTGTGTGTGTGTGTGTCCGTGCGTGTGTGCATGAGCCCTTGTTTGTGCGTGCACGTGTGTTACACTGCAGCCCAGAAGTGGCCCAGACATAATTACCCGTCTCTCGCCAGACACTGATTGCAAATCCATGTGTCTTGATTAGAGGATTCACAGTGTTTCCTCACATGCGCGCGCGCACACACACACACACGCACACAGAGAGCGAGCCAGAGATATTGCTGAAGCACTTCTCAACTTTGGAGTGCTTTTCTGTGTCATGAATAAACTAAAGAGAGGAATGCAATTCACCTGAGAGTGAGGATGAACTTGTATGACATTTTCAGATCTTAAGCATTTTCAGAAGCTCTGTTTTTATTCAAAACACACATTATATTCATTCATGGTAAATGCCAGTTAAAGACCCAATCTTCTGGCTTCTATCACATGTAGAATTATGTTTTCTCTCGCTATTGTAGAGTAAAAACATAGTATTATCATACAATCTTGCTTGATTTCAGCAAATGCATAAAACACTCGGTGATGGCAGCATATTATTGTGCTGGAATCACTCATGCGTTGTCAGAATTTTAATTTTAATTTTCAGAATTTCACGCATGTGTGCAGTTTACACATACGCATGAGCAGCATTTGAGCTTTGAGCTGGTCCTTCTTGTCCTTATCACATATCGTTCCTGTACGCTTGTGTATGTTATTACATTATACATTATTCATCCAGTAACTATGCAATCCCGTCAGTTACCACCCACGTATCATTTTAAGGCACATCTCTCAGCCGGAATAATGAGCGTGGCCCTCTGAAAAATGCAACAGTGAGAGCAAGTATCAGAGGAAATAACAAGCAGAGGAATCCCACTCGATATCCCACCGTTCGGGGCCCCCGGCTCGGCAGAGTTGTCATGGTGACACACGGATTCTAGGCGCTTGTCTTGGGTGTGTATGTGTGTGCATCTTTAACCATTTCTCCCTGCATATTGTTGCAGCGAGATGACATGATTGAGACTGAGAGGGTGAGAAGCAATAGCAAAGAGCCACCGAGACAGTTTTACCAAGTCTTTATTGCGCTCCTAAAAAGCTGCACCTGCTTCTCCTCTTCTGCCACCATGGTAAAGGAGGGCACAGACGCACAACCCAAGCAGGAGTCTGAGAGTGGGTGGCGAGCAGGGAAGGAACGGGTGCTAGAATATAAGTAAAGGTTTTGTTACTCTTTTTAGAGTAAAATTACACATTTTTTAAAATATAGAAAAAATGACCGTTGTAGTAACGGGAGTAAATTTGTTATTTCCACTCCTCTTTGAAAGTCAAGTGCAAATATTGAAATATTTTTTGTCTTTTTCAAGTTGAAAACCTCTTCTTCCCGTGTTTGGACACTTGGACAAAAAATGCCAGCGGAATGAGCAGACAATACATTGGCCACAAGCCATCAAAATCATTTTCTCCGATTTTTGGTTGGGTTCCCATGGGTGTTTCTGTGGCATTACATTTGCTCAAAACAGAGTTTGTACTGAAAATGTTCATAGTTGAAGCCCTCTCTGGCTGTCGTCAGTGTTACATTACTAGAAGCGGTCGGTTGTTTCATTTTGCTCATGAACCACAGTACTTCCATCTGGATGGTAAAATCATGTAATAATCCTAGGGCATACCTGTACTCTACTACTTCAAACACAGGAGGTCACTTCAGTTGGAATCTTAACTGGGATTTCTACAGGCAAAATACTTGGTGCTAGTAGAGATATATCAGTGTTGCCTTGTTGATTTATTTCTCTGACCATACCACTCTGCTAATGCTACTGCCATCTGGAAATGGATTTCTGTAATTGCTCCAGAGAGCAATGACCTCTTCATTATGGTGGTCAGGTTTTGATTCAATTTTTCAAACTGGTTTTAGATTTATTCTGAAACAGCACACCGAGAGGCACACATAGCCAACGAGAGCTCAAAAGGACTATTCTGCCTTTTCAGTCACAGAAGCAAGTGATTACAGTGGATCTCTGTAATAACAAACTGTGGTTGTATTTGCTATTTTCTATAATTCTTTCTTTCTTTTTCTCACTGTCCCAGGCTTATTTAGTCCCAGTCAGTCTTATTTGACTCATTTTACACACCTTATGCATACAGATCCTCTGACTCCACCTCCCTGTGCTGTCTGGAAAAGAAAGGAAATAATAAAAGAGAGAAATTCTCCTCCCTCTCGAAGGTGCTATTTTAGCTTTTCATCCTATCTTCAGATATCTGAGAAAAAAGTATAGCTTTTGCAAGTAAAAGAAAGAAATAGGAAAAAAGCTCTCGGCTCATAAATGCAAATCATGGGCTCCAGGATCTATTCCATTTTCATAAGTCTACCATTTCAAAAGCACTTTCCCTCAGTTCCTTGTGCTGGAGTAAAAGGAGACTTGAATTACATTCATGCAGAGGTCCTTGACCCCAATTCTGTGCTGTCTAAATGACTGCCCGAGTCGATTTCTGTTGGGTGGGTCTCTCAGAGCGGAGCTCATCAGACGACAGGCCCCTTTGTCAGATTGCAAGACCTCTAAAAAGTTATGTCAAATGATGTAGTCCTGCTCTTCCTCCCACGTATTGATAGCTTAATTCATCTCCTCATTCTGGTCTGCGGACTGTAATGAGTGTAGATACATCACTATCACTGTATGCATGTGATGAAGTATTGAAATATGTGAAATACACTTTTGTACCATGATATAACTGCAAAGGGAAACAAGCATTTAAACAATTTAAAGAAAGTGTCTCTGATTGGGAATTTGTACTGAACCTTTCACATGTAGACAAGACAGGTACATAGAATAATTAAACAATAGATTCCTTTACATGAATACATTTTTAAAATATTTAAAGCTTAATGAATATTTTTATATTGACGATGGATGAAATGACTGTATAATCTGAAAGGGGTCACTGGTAGTGACGACCACAGTGAAGGCATCACCTGACTCTGCAGTCCCCCTCAGCTCTACAGAGCGTTTTAGCCTCTTTCAGCTCGCTGTTTTGGTTTCACCTTTTGCAACTTTATTTGTTTTGGTTCACTCTCATTAACCCTGTTTCCAGCAGCAGCAGACAGCTGTTTGATACATCCACTGTACCCAGCACCAAATCGCAGGCCGACAGAGTTATGGAGCATTTAGCAGCTGAAGAGACAGATATTTCACTCAGGAGCTGGTGGAGAACAAAACGGAGCTAAAAGACTGTACTTACAGTTGACAGTTGGTCAGAAACGTCAAATAAATGCTAATGTTGATCTGTGTCTGCTCCATGTGTGAGTAAGGCACTGTTTTCTACAACTTTATGTTGCTGTTTGCTTTTCACCTTTATTAGGTGATAATCAATTCTGTGTTTACAGCCAAAGAATGGCCAAAAATAAACAAATAGGATTTTTTTTTTTATTTAGGTAGCAAATTATTTCTTCTACATACGTAAACATAAGTATAAATCACATTTTGCCAAAGTCATTCTTCCGACAGCAGATCTTGCTGAACTATTTTGTTCAGTTCCATAAATAATGGGAATGAGTTTTTAATGGGATAAAACCCATCCATGCTAATATTAACGCATTTGATTAACAGTAAGAAAAAGAGATTAAATCGATGTGCTTTTGCATGCGTCTGTGCAGCATAAATGTTTGAGCTAGACTGGTTAAAGAGGAGAGGATGAATATTAGAAGGTAAACAGTCTGGCCTTGTCTACTTCCTAAGTGACTAAAAACATTTGCAGTTTTAGAAATGAGTCAGGTCTGTGTGCGTATGTGTCTGTGCATTTCTGTGGGAGGAGGAGGTTTTCTGGTCATCAAGACCATGACGTTTTCTCAAAGAACGTGCTTATACAGACACACACACACATCTGCATCACCTATCCCCACCTTTACCGCAGCTGCAACGGCACACTTCCTTAGCAAAACGCACCAATACGGTCAACTTAGTCGGTTATGCGCCCGTACCAGCAACAAAACGGTCCACTGGTACACACACAAACGGACACACTTTTACACACACACACACACACACACACACACACACACACACACACACACAAATACCTCACGCTCAACAGTGTTCCCTTTGTATCTTGGAAATGTTTTGAGGCCGTGTGAAGTAGTAAAACTTTCCATGAGGTTTGTTCCTGCTCAGAGTCTAAACAGGGGTGTGTGCTCATAAAATGGATGTTTCCAGTAGGTCTTATGCCATTATGTGCTTTCACATATAAGGGCGAGTTCTCTGTACTGATCTGTTGGACTGTACCCAAAATGATGCGATGCTGGGGCCCCTTAACCCCGACCAGCTCGTCAACAGCTGGAAAACATGTATAAGAAATGTTGGTGTCATCTGGGGCCACATTCGGAAAGAAATTAAATGAAAATTCCACATTTAAACGTGGGTGGCTACACTGCAACATTCACACTGTGCCTTTGTTTTTAATCTTTACTGATGATCCAGACATGGTGGCAATAATGTTACCCATTAATTAGACCAAAAGTAAAATGGATAATGTGAATGACTAATGACCAATAATCAGAATTTGCGTGTCCTTTGTTTCTTTAGTACTGATATTCAGCACATAAACACAAAACAGACGACATGTTTTGTGGAAACCTGTAGAAGTGTTCCTTGCATCACCCCCCACCCTCCAGCGTGTAATCAACCACAATTATTGAAAAATGTCACAAGACTGATTGTGTTGTTTTTTGGGGGGAAAGAAGCTGACCTTTTTTTTTTTTAACTCATTTCTGATATCCTGTGGTCAACACACCACTGTGCCAGTATGTAGCATCTGAGTGAGTAAACAAACTGAGCAATGACACAGTAAATAGAAGCATAGGCACATCCAGTATATGGTCAGTGTGGGACCGGACTGGTCCCCAATGAACTTTCTGAATTCACCCATCCTGCTGGGAGAAGGTCGCCATCCGGCCTTGAACCTCATGCGGGTTGTGTATGGGACAAGTGTAGTCCCGCTGTTATCAAACGCGCTTAAAGTGTTCATCGACTCCTCTTTCTGCGTACACGTTCTGATGTTCAGATCCTGGTTTGGAAATATGAGACGTCTTCTGCTTATTTCACACTGTCAGCATAGGCGGAAGGGTAGATGTGGAGTAAACAACGTGGTCATACTAAATACGCTATGCATGTGACTGTGATCTCTTAACCCAGTGCTCTGTTGTGTGTTGTGTGTACAGAGGCATTGCGGGGAAGAAATGCGGGACCATCATTGTAAAAGCCGAGGAGCTGAACAACTGCAGGGTGAGCATAGATATAGTCTTCCCGAGAAGTCTCTGTTTTCCTGTGTCTGTTTTGTTCCTCAATCTTTTCTGCATCCGTTTTCTGCTCTGTCGTCTGTTGTAGAAGTGGGCAGGACATTCGTATTGGAGGATTCAAGACTTAATAGTTGTGGGAACTTAGGTCTGATTTTTTGGGCTCCTTAGCAAAAAAAACAAAAATATTCTTTGTAGCTGCTAATAAAAAAAAAAAGACGACTTTTGGATTCAGTCTGTCAATATTAAAGAAAAAAGGACTATATTTTCACAATTTTGCTCCTGCATCCTCCACCAGTCACGTGAGAGAGATACTAACTTTTCCACCAGCAGCTGCCTCAATAGACCAGAAATCATTCTATCTCCAAAACAAATGTTGCATTCAAAGGGAAATAGGAGCTGCAGATGTGACCATATACACCGCTCAACATCCACAACAACAATTTGACTATCACTGAAATGTGCATGTGCAATGTATAACCCACACCTGTGTCAATCTGGTGTGCTTTCCTCATGCATTTTTATTCTGCTGTCTCTCAGGAATCAGTGATGATGCAGTTCTGTGGGAACAAGCTGGACAAAAAGGATTTCTTCGGCAAGTCCGATCCCTTCCTGGTCTTCTACAGGAGCAACGAGGACAGCACGTGAGTCGTCCATCCCCCCCCCCCCCCACCTCACTCTCACACCATCTTTCCATCTCCCTTTTTCATTTTTGGTTTAATCTTCCCCTGCATCCAAAGGAAATTGGTTTCATTGATTTGCCTCAGATCAAAAGCCATGCTGCCTGTTTACGCATGTGTGTGTGTGAATTACATGTGGAAATGTTTTGCCAATGTCATGTGCACGAGTGTGAAGCATTGAACCAGTGCAGTGCTGTGGTATATTCACCTAGATTTTCTGTGTGTGTGTTCAGTCCAGCTCTGTAGGCTTTTTTTTTTATTTTATCCTGCATTGTGTGACAAGTCAGATAAGACCTTCTGCTCTGAGGGCGGAAGATACCAAGTCCACCTGCTAGCCAAGGGACTAATGAAATTACCTCTTTGCAGCTTGTGTTTCTGTGTTTTTTTGTGCATGTGTGTGTCAGCGCGGCAGTCTGGCTTCCACACAGCCCTCCACTTCTACTCTCAGTGGAAAGTCTCTTTCTATAATTGTATAGATAGATAGATATTATATAATTGTATTTTCGATTTTATCCCCTCTCACTTGTGTAGCTCTCAATACATACTCCTTACATCGCTCTTTATTTTCTCTCCTCATTGCATTTTTCTATTTCCCCCCTTTTCCCCCACATATCTTTTTTTTTTCTCCGTCTTCTCTTTTTCCTTTTCTCACTCTCTCTGCCTCTCCCCGTCTCTCTGCAGGTTTACCATCTGCCACAAGACAGAGGTGGTGAAGAATACATTGAACCCAGTATGGCAGGCCTTTAAGATCCCTGTTCGGGCTCTTTGCAATGGTGATTATGACAGGTGAGTCCGATTTCCTTTTTGTAGATACTAGATATTATTATGTTATGGCAACTTAAAGAGAACCCATCATCCCAGATGAGCCTCTGAATCATCAGGGGATTATTTCCTGTATCAAATGTACTGAACATGTCGTGCAAGGCAATACGGTCAACTCTGGTGATCTGATGGAGGTTCGCGCATTTTTTGCCATTGTCTGCATACTGTCTGTTTAGGCTGACTGGGATATAAACAATGAGCCTAGACTCTGTGCGCATCTGAACACTGACATATTCAGCCTTTTTATTGTTCAAATAAAAGGAAAATCAATGTTCTCGACAGTTGCATGTCACTGCAGTTGTCTGGGGTATATTTTCTCTGAGGCCACCCACATGAAAAATGTATACACTATGGAATATATCATTCAATAAATGACATACAGTTAGAATGAAAAATGTATGAAGCTGTTTTGAGCTGCATGATTTTGCTGAATTGTTTGACAGCCTTGTTTTCTATAAGGCATTATTTAATCAAAGTCAGTACTCTCATACATTTAAATGAAGGTGGGATTTATTTTCCTTCTACACAGCAGCATAGCAGCCCCACTTCTGAATGAAGCCTGCAACCACAGTCTTATCTAGGTGATGCATTCAGGGATATTTTTGGCAGATAAGTAACATTATTTTCTATTAAAGCACACTGCTTTAATCCTCTTGTCATATGACACTAACATGAACAAAGAGCCAAAAAAGCCATGTGTTTTAAGGCACTCTGTTATATTTCTATGCAATTATTTTGGTACCACAACAACAAAGTGTCATCCAGCCCCCAAACACAAACACACAGTCCCTCTATTTGCTTTAGTAGGCCATGGGTCGTAATTGCTCTTTCGCCACCTGAGTATGAATATAGTATGTGATTGTGTGGCTGTTTTCAGGTGTTTAGAAAGCAGACAAACAGGAGGTGAAACTATTACGAGGAACTAATTTCAGAACTTGGCAGCAATACTTATTTGAATTGAAGGAATTTATAATTCTGCTTTATGAAACATCAGTGAGTGAACTTGAACATAACATATAAAGATGTTCAGTCTGTGCTAGCTCAGGGTGGATCTTCTGCATGAAAGAGGGTCATGATCCTGCCGTGTGTTGTGGGGAAGGTGGACCCAGGAGCAGACACAGGCAGTGAGGAGTATGAACAAAGTCTATTATTGCAAGCGTTCTTTGGGCTTGGCTGGCAGAGAGGAGGGGAATGTAGTTCGCTACGAAAAGAGCTGGCACCGATCCTCTGGATGGTCCGTGTAGATATACTGTGGCTTGATGAGACGAGATGAGTAGCAGGTGTGTGAAGAGGAGACAGCCAGTCTCACCTCCTAGAAACCACAGCAGAAGCGTACCAAAAGCAGCCCGGATCATGACAGATCCTGTGGCTGCCAGGGATGCAGGAGCTGTCAGTGGAACTTTGCTGTTATTGATTCGGTGATGGACAGGAGTCTCACTGCTAATTCTACAGGATGCAATCTTTATAGCTATCTAATTTTCAACAGGAATTCTGCAGTTTTGGGGTTTTCTTTGTTTGTTACTATTCTGTAATTAGTCTTTTTTTTGGTAACACTTAATTTTACAGGTCAGTAATTTATGTAATATTTCCTCCCAAAAACTTTCTATCATTTTTCCTGGAAAGAGCTGCGTACTTGGGTAGTAATTATTGGGGAACATAGGAATTTCCTCAAAAGAAGAGCTCATTTTAAACCTGCAATAAAAGTGTGTTTCCGGCTCTTTAAGTTATTCATCCATCACCGACCCTTATTGTGGGTAAAAGTGTGTCACTCTCAGATCAGTCATGTGTTGAAGTCCATCTCCTGTGTCAATAGCAGCTGCGTAGCGAAAAAGGCACAAAGAAACTGACTATAGGATTTAGCTTAGCGTAGCTACCAGACAGCAGCATTGATCTGAAGTTTGGTCCAATAAGCTTATTAAGGGAGTTGACTCACACCACGCCTTATCTATGAGGACTCAGGAAACTCACAGTGGACTGTACGTACAGTGCACGCACACACACACACACACACACACACACACACACAATGAGCTGGTCTCTCTGCAGCCTGGTAGAAGAGATAAGGAGGCGCTCAAGCTGGTAAACAATAGAGAACTGTGTTTTTCTGCTCATAGGTGCTCTGATGGACCTGTGTTCACTCGCGCACACACACACACACACACACACACACACACACACACACACACACACACACACACATTTACGCATACGCAGTGAGACCATGAGA